>JAODAL010011716.1:0-98672 GCA_025379985.1 Phyllomedusa bahiana
GTGAGAGGGACTTGGGTTGAATACAGCTTTGTCTTCACCTCTCCACAAGTTTTGGGGTTTTGGTTGAGGTCGGGACTGGGGGGCCAATACATCAACTCTACTTCATTGTCACTGAACCATTCCTTCTCCAACCTTGACGTCTGCTTCAGGTCGTTGTCCTGCTGGACACTATGTCGTCCTCTTCATCCCCATAGTACATAGTGTATGAAGTAACTCATCTTGTAGGACCCTCACATAGAGCTCAGCATTGAGGTCACCATCCATCCTGGTCAAATATCCAACATCTTTATCTGTGTAACCTCCCCATATCCTCAAGCTTCCTCCACCGAACCTGACAATTCCTCCATCTCTCACTCCGTTCGCCCCGTTTTCCCTAGATACATCCAGACCCATTCCCCCCATCAGAGCCCGGTCTATTGACTTACATCTCTCGCTCCGTTCGCCCCTTCTCCCTTGATTCTTAACATTCCCCCAAAAAAACCCGGTCTATTGACTTTCATCTCTCGCTCCGTTCGCCCCTCTTCCCTTGATTCTTCCCATTCCCCCATCAGAGCCCGGTCTATTGACTTCCATCTCTCGCTCCGTTCGCCCCTCTTCCCTTGATTCTTCCCATTCCCCCATCAGAGCCCGGTCTATTGACTTCCATCTCTCGCTCCGTTCGCCCCTTCCCATTGATTCTTCCCATTCCCCATCAGAGCCCGGTCTATTGACTTTCATCTCTCGCCCCGTTCGTCCTCTTCCCTTGATTCTTCCCATTCCCCCCATCAGAGCCCGGTCTATTGACTTTCATCTCTCGCCCCGTTCGCCTCATCTCCCTTGGTTCTTCCCATTCCCCCCATCAGAGCCCGGTCTATTGACTTTAATCTCTCGCTCCGTTCTCCTCTTCTCTCTTGGTTCTTCCCATTCCCCTCATCACAGCCCGGTCTATTGACTTTCATCTCTTCGCTCCAAATCATCCGTTTCCAATCTTCCATTTTTCATACTTTTCTGTAAACTCTTTGCAACGGTTCTTATGATGAGATTGAAGTCGCGGCTTCTTCCCCTTTTTTCGGGCCATCATTCCAGACCTGTGTAATGTGCCCGATGCTTGTATGGACGTCTGTGATCTCACTTTTACGAAGCCTACGAACCGCCTCCACTGCCGCGTCTTAGCGTCAGAACTGATCGACCTTGTGATGAGCGACTTGTTGGCTCTGATATTTTACCTGGACGTCACCTCTTGTGCTTATTGGACGGACGTTATTCCCTTCTTCTATCCCGCTGGTTGCGGCCTCACAGATGCAGTTATGGGCAATCAGTTCTTTGGGTTCCAGAAGACGCTATCGATGAGCGTGGAAGATGCCAGCTTCTTTTCTTGAGAAAAATTCTTTTCATGGCTGGCTCTGAGACCAGTGACCATTCACTTGTGGAGTAGAAGGCCAGAGCCAGGATGCACTCTGGTAAGAAGACAAGAAAGGTGGAAAGGCATGTGATGGGCATGTGTTCTGCTGGAGTTAGGATACCTTGTTCATCATGTGTGATGGTTACAGGTCATGTACGCATCCTGGCCGTAACATTGTAATCAGATCTAAGGCGCGCCGCCGTGACTCATGGCAGGCGACATTCCTGAATGGCAGGGGCACCTGTCAGCAGGATAAAGCCCCTCAGCTTGTTAGTATGAGGGGACCCCCAAGCAACAGTGATCAGGACCCCTTTGCAGACCCCAACCCCGGCGAGGCATAAGCACCGGAGAATTTGGGCCTTCAGAACTGCAGCCATTTAAGAAGGTGGTCTGGATCTTAGGATTTTACCATCATCTGTGGTGAACGGCCCGGTGGCCTCGCTTACCTTATGAAAGAGATAGGCGCGACCAGCATGCATTATGTGGAAGAAAGATAGGCGGAGGCGAGGTGGGTGATGGTGGCAATAGTGTCCAGCAGGGATAGGTCCTGGCAAATCGATGTGGACGAGGCTGGGTGTGTCGCTTACCTGTGGGGCGATAGGATGGTTTACCGAATGATGACACTAAGGGGAAGACAGACAAGATGGCGGAGCAGTTTTGATGGACAATGTTCATGCGGGAGAGTCCTGGCAGTCATGTGGGACGGGAGGGGCCGGGGTGTTTTCCGCTTTACCAGTGGAGTAGAGGATGGTTCCGATGATCACTATAGAGTGGAGATAAGACGAGATGGCGGATGCATGTGATATGGACCAATGGTATCTCTGGGAGTGTTCCTGGCATACTAAGTGGACTGGCCTGAGTTAGGTTGCCGTGTGTTGACACTTGAGCCTGGTGGAGGAGAATTGGATACCAGGATGCATCTATGGGAAATTAAGACAAGATGGCGGAGGCAATAGATGAGTTGGGTGATGCACTTTTTCTCTGCTGGGAGTCCTGGCATTGCATGTGTGAGCGGCCTGGGAGGTGTGTCAACTTACCTGGGGGAGTATGGATCCTAGGATGCTACTTATGAGGGACAGAACAGGGGACAAGATGGGGAAGGCAGTGTGATGGGCAAGTGTTCTGACCTGGGGATGTCCCTTGTATCTTGTGGTATGTTTCCTGTCCCATGTCGCCCCTACCAAAACAATGACCACGTCTCACTGCTTCATGGCAAGCAGGATTCCCTAATGGTCCCCTTTCATCAGAAAGAGAGTCCTGGGGCTGCGCATGCAAAAACTGTCCAGTAATACGTATGAAACCGGACAAAAGAGCTGAATGGTGCGAGACTCGGCCGTCCTAAATTCCCCATCTTGGAGTGGAGCGGAAGAAAGGACCAGTCCCAACCATGAGAGTGGCCCGCACTCTCACACCTTACAGAGCTTAAAGGATCTGCTTCAAATGTCTTGTTGCTGCAGAACACCAGAGGACTCGTCAGTTCTGATGATAGGAGTACCAGGCCTTCCATACCATTAATTGTGGGTTTTCAAGCATATGGACTGATGTGTGTATGTCCCTTTATGTATAACATTGACACACGTGTCGATCAGTTGAACTGCACAGTTTGGCCATGATAATCGGGAGGTGGTGTGGGGCATTTATTTGCCCTTTTCACCCCCGATGGGGTGGAGCCCTGCAGGGTTTCAATTCATGTAGAAAGTGTTGCCTTCCCCGAGCCCCTGAAGACTCCCCATAGAATGATTACACCGGCGTTATTCTTCAAAAGAGGAAAACCTGTGTGACGGGAGCGAGGCACGACGAGCGAGCGGTGAGTCACGCCGCCTGTCCTCGCCTCACCTCCAGCCTTAACAAATCTATAGATGAATATTCCTCTCTTTTAGACCGCGCGTTACTGCACCAGTGCGCCGCTCTCCAATGCTGTTGTATAGATAGGCGGCTGCAGGACTCGTGTTATTCACGAGGCTAGTGTAAGTAGGGCGCTGATCTTAATGCGATTTGGTATGATAGGGCGTGCCACCGTACGAGGGCCAGACGGAGGGTCAGTACGAGGCGGACTCTGATCTGCTTCAGTACTTCAATATTACATAATAATCGTTGGCACTGTAGAAGGGTTTTCTGCACTACAATGTTGAATCGCTGCTGTTGTTATGGATAAAAAGGATCTTGCGAAAACAAGTTTCTTTGCAGTATTGTATCCATTAACATTGCCAACCAAACCTAGTGATAAATCCCCCTCGAATGGTATAAGGGCAGCATCAACTCCTCAGGTCGCTATAGCCACAGACCTGTTTCAGGTCTCTCGCTGATAGGCTTGCCAAGCACTGGTTGCTATAGCTAACAGGACCTTTTCAATCTCTCCTGAATAAGGCTGCCATCAATGTTGCTATAGCTACTGACCGTGTTCAATCTCTCCTGATAGGCTGCCAGCACTGGTTGCTATAGCTACTGACCTGTTCAATCTCTCGCTGATAGGCTGCCAGCACTGGTTGCTATATCTCAACAGACCTTTCAATCTCCAGATCGAGGCTGCCAGCACTGGTTGCTAAGCTACATGAACTTTTCAATCTCCTCCTGATAGGCTGCCAGCACTTTGGCTATAGCTTACGACGGCTGTCCATTGTCTCTCCTGATAGTGCTTGCGAGCACTGTTGCTAATAGCTTACAGACCTGTTCAATCTCTCGCTGATAGGGCAGCCGAGTGTAAAAGAGAAGTAGCCTCAAATGGGCAATCCTGTTCCTTGGTGGGAGGGTCAAAGTTATCTTAAAAATAACAAAAAGGTGCACCGAGGAAAACAAATCACAACAAGCCCTGATTGCTTGGGAGAAGTGCTTTGCCTGATTTATTCACTAAAATGGTGGTTTTATTAATACCATCTTTTGCAAATGATTAGATATACGCATCACATGGTAGCAGTTCTGTGAGGGACCTATTGGCACGTCCTATTCTAGTGGACCACACCTCACAGCTTCAGGAAGTGTCAGAACCACAGGGGTGGGTAACTTCTGACTAGGCGCCATCGTTGTGACTTAACACGACGACAAACTACTCTACAGTGCATCCATTTTGTTTAACACATTAATGACAAAAGATTATACTTACAGCTTTTACATGCTGGTACTATATAAGTTATGTGCCTATTATAGTAAATAAATGATATATAGTGTATATTGAAGTTATATACTAACTAATACTATAAAATAGGCACACAAAGGAATCACCATAATAATCTATGTTCCCATCCACAACAGTCCCCCCTTGAGACTTCTTTTTCTATTTTTTATCTCTCCTATCCTCTTTCCGGCTATTCCTCTTTCCTATTCTGTCCCGTTTTCGTAAGTATCCTGCCCGGGTGAAGGGGTCTCCCGATGGAAAGTGGCGCCGTCCGTATTGTCCCTATACAGCCCATAGCTCCCCCTACACATCTATGGTCTAGATTCCTTTGAAGAGACATGTGCGGTATGGCGGACGGGGGAGTAGATGACTTTCCGGAGCACTTGTGACGTCAATGGGTCCTCATGAGTAATAGTGTCTTCTTGCTCCACTCATCATAGGTGCTCAGGCTTTTGGACAGCTTAAGTGGTGTGGTAGTGACCAGTCATCTCAGAGGCATGCCGTGGACACAATTGACATCATTATGGAGTAGTCTGGACCACAGCTTGTCACAAATAGTGTTCCTGTCAACAAGCGAGAATACAATAGACAATTAGAGCAATGTATTAGCAACACAATAAATTATGAGCAATACACTATCTGGGCGAAGCATGTCCCTGCCAACCCCTAGAACCAGGAAGAAAACCAAAGTTCCCAGGGGTCGATCTATGCCTGAGTGTTACGCTTTTAAATGTCTTCTGAGCGATCATCCTAGGCTTTCTAATGGGCCACAGTGACCTTCCTTTCGGCCCTGGTGAGTTATCTGGGATAAATGTACAGCAGGTTCTCCTGTTTGGGTGTACCAGTAATTAACATTAGTAGAGAATCCAAACCCAGCTGGTGTACCACCTGGGTCTCCCTTGCTTAAACGTCATCAGGACCCCTCTCCTTGGGCCTCTCTATAGCTCAAAATTACACATGGGGGTTGAAGCTGGCCCTTTGGTGGGAGTGCTTTTTCCTTACTCCTGCCTGACTACTGTGTCCACTATCTCTGACCCCTCACCGTATCAATATGTGGAATGTGATGATAACTTAGGGCACAATGTCCCGGGTTCAACACCGGGCAGATTGACCCGTCCAATTTTCGTCCTAGAGGGTGAGGTTTATGATTCTCCACATCTCCAATATAAGTCCCCTCGAGGGACCTGATTGTTTGAGTAGACGGCTGCCTACATTGTAATGTTTTTACAGTATTTGTTAGTCAAGTAACCTTTCTTATTATGTAATTTGCCCAGGAATCTGCCATTTTCTCCACACTACTGAGTATAGCAGGTGTAATTGGCCTTGTTAGACAGTAACCCAAACTGTTGGCTTTGTTTGTCTTTTTGATGATTGGTTACTCCGTGCCTTTACCAGTTCCTACACAGTCAGCATGATCTGTTATATGGGTGGGTGTTTTTTTGGGGGTGTTTTTTGTTTTTTTTTTTTTTTTTTTTTTTTTTTTTTTTTTTTTTGGGTTTGGAGTGTATAAACTAAGAAAGCATTCTGTGCTGACCGTCGGGGAATCTCTAGTGGGACAGTGCCTATATGAGTCCTGGCAGCTGAACAGAGTATAGGCAGTTTGTTTTTATGTTATGTTGGGCAAGCTGTATATATTTTACCCAATCTAGCCAACAAAGGTTCCTATTATCTGAGAAGCCCAGTCTCTACCCTTTATATTATCTTCCAGGTAGGATCATCCATGGCTGTTCATGCCTTGAAAAGTCTGAGACATAGGCAAAAGCGGGTGTTACCGTTGTGGGTGCTGGGACTCCCAACCATTTCTCTGGATCTGTTATTGCATGTCCTGATGTAACAGAAAATTT
Source organism: Phyllomedusa bahiana (assembly GCA_025379985.1). NCBI lineage: Eukaryota > Metazoa > Chordata > Amphibia > Anura > Hylidae > Phyllomedusa > Phyllomedusa bahiana. The sequence continues at coordinate 6,338 of JAODAL010011716.1, forward strand.
CTCTATTACAACCCTTGCCCCTCCCCGTATAAAAAGTCCCAGGACAATATACCGCCATCAGTTCTCCTGATGTTCTTCAATAGTTAGCGTTAGGGACATACTTGTCTCTGGAATCCCTATTCTCCGACAGGTTCCTGTTTTGTCAACATTATTTCTAGTGAGTAGGTGGGTTTTCCCTGTTTTATTCTTTCCTACTTTAAGTGCAGTCGTGTGGTCATATACCCCATAGTCTTTCCCTGTGTTTCCAACCCACAGCACCCCAATAATAGCAAGATGGTCCCCAGTACTTTTTCCATCACACACCAATATATGCATGGGGTTCTTGACCAAGAGTTAACGCAACATAACGTACTTGAAACAGCGAGTAAACGCAGGCATCTTGCCTCAGTTCGTCCGGAGGGCTGGGGCGAACTTTGCAGTGTGAAGCGTGTAACCATTGGGCCTTCCTGCCACCTTGAACAGATTGGTCGAGTGGGGAGTGGGCGGGTAGTGGTTCAAGGCAGGACTTGTGGTGCGGCCCGCTCAAACCCGGCTCTCTTATTTACACAACAAACTTCACGGTATTACCCGAGTCTCACCAGGCTGTAGCTTTATGGAGCAGTGCAGAACGTCCTAAGTCTGAATCTGGAATGTAAAACTCTAGAAAGCAATAGCGACAACTCCTTTAAACGCACATGCAGTCACAAAGAGAGGTCCCATAGCATCAATTTGTACTACAACTCCTGGAGTGTAAATAATGCACACTAGCCCCTAGGGGGCGACTGCCTAAGCATGATCTCAGTAGTTGAAAGAGAGCTAACTATCTCTGGGTGGTGTGGCCTGACTCTAACCATAAGCTATGGGCAGGTCGGTATGGTCATGGCATGACTGTTTCTCTTTTGCTCACTATAAGGTCTAATCGCGTTCATTATCAGAGTCACTCGTTCCATTGTCCCCATTGCACTGACAAGGCTTTGGGGAATAGGCCTGCGCGTGGCAAGCAGGGTGCGGCTCTCCTGATGCTACACCATATATGCCCGATCTTCTTCGTTCTTTCTTGGCTCCCTTCTTTTTCAAGCTCCTTTTTCTGCTTTCCTCTGCTTGTTTGTTGCCATTTGCATAGCAGAACGGCTGGTATGGAAGGGTCTGTGGTTGTTGGCTCTTTTGTGCTCAACTAGTGGGTGCACATATCATCCTTTATAGGGCTGCTTTCTTTTCCCACTTATCCTGATCATCCATGGATGCTTTTTCCTGATGCAACTTCTGGCCAGCAGTCCACGCTTGCAGTTGGCTGTGTATTTTTGCCTCCATGCACCAGCTTGACAGCTGACTATGCTTTCCGCCTTTCTCACCTCCTGCGGCCTATTGTGGCTCCGTTGGTCACCGATGTGGTTTTACGTCTTCTGTATTGCACATTCCATGTGGCCTTCATGGCTTATATGGCCAACTGTTTTTCCGTGGGCATCAGCTAGTGCATGCCAATCAGGACCTGAATTGCTTGTCCATGGGTTTCACTGGGGTTGCCGCAGTCCCAGTAGAGAAAATCCTCAGTGCTTTTCCAAATAGGTCCAAAGTGTCATGGCCGGCCTCGTCTCATAAGCTAGCTTGAGTACTTGTACATATGTTGGTTCCAATATATGCCCGTCTGTGCCAAACATCAAGCTGGCGCGTCTTCTTGGTCTGACTTATGCGATGAGCAACTTCTTGGCTCCGCACACACTGCGTTGCTGTGTGATGCACGGCATATCCCGGGTTGTGAAGGATTCGTCCTGCACTGTCTGCAAATCTGGATCCATCCCACAAAAAAGAAACATTTCCGGGATCAAATGAAAAGTCTCCATATCTTCCATGTCCATCAAAGCAAATCTTCAAGTGCTTTCTTCAGTGTGCACCGATTCTTTCCAATTACCTCTTCCACCCTCGATATCACCCCCATTAGAAAGGGGAAGTAAATGCAGCTGATTAAGTAAACACAACAGCTCATCAGATTGTGACGATTATCTGGCAGGAGGCGAGAACACTGAAGCCTGATGATGCTGTGCTGGATGAGAGAAGCCTGGTTTCTTGAGAATGGCGGAGAAGAGGATCTCACTGTGTGTATGCGCAAAAGGAAATGTAGGATGTGTCCGACAATTAATCCCGCTGTCTTGTCCATACAGCACTTTTGCGGTCTGCAACTAGCATGTCTTAAATCAGTGTACGTGTGAGAGCGCTCTCCCCTTGCAGCAGCTGGGATCCCAGTCAGCCGAGTAGTGTCTGACACAACTGGTCTGTTTTTCGGAGCGCACCATGGGGCCTGCGCGTAGAATCTCCCAGGCATGTCTTGCCCTTTCCGGATACAAAAAAGCTTGAAGGTCTTCTGTTAGGCCAAGATGCCCAAGTCAGGGGCACAGGCAATAAGGCCCCCCTTTCTTCAGCATCTGGAGGACTCAAGCATCTTCATCAAAGGTGGAAGGGAGATTGATCTTCACTGCCTCATACCTATGAAATTGCACAGAGTGCATATCCCTGTCCAGTCTAGGAAAGCTGGGCTTGCAGTAAATAGTGAGCAGACATCAGGAGCATGGTCCCGGAGTCTGATCAGGCTTTTGGTGTCCACCTCATCTTGGTTTTGCAGGAGGGTCCAGTGTCCTGCTCTTGTTGCATTTCAAGCCAGTAAGCGGTGGTCCTAGGCTTGTAGGCTCCAGTGGTCCTCATATTCGGTCGGCCACCATCACAGGAAGCAGGCTTTCATCCCACATGTCCTCGCAGTCAGATTCTCACTGATGCCCTGTTTGCAACTAGGAAGCACCAACATCTCCCTGGTAGGAAGACGTGTGTACTCCTGCGAACCATCTTCAGCTGCTTCCACCATGAGTTTTCGCCATGCAGCCATCCACAAAGGCACTTATGTCATCATCCGAGCATGGAGCGGCTTCTCAAGGAATGAAAATCCTAAATCAGGTACGCTAGAACATCGTGAGGTATAACCGTAGCATGGATATTTTTCTTCCAACTGTGTTCCCCCTTTAAAGAGCCTGATTGAAAGTCCTGTCAGTAATCAGTGCCGTGATCTGAAAGTCTGATCCCCAGAGACCCATTGTTCAGCTGTTCACATACAGAACACGCTGAGGCAGTCAGGTTAGCCTCATCCATATCTTGAGCGGCTTTGATGAGTGTTTTGGTCACAATGGGCCCGTCTTAAATCCCCTGCTTTTAACCTCCTGACAAGACCATAAATGCTTACTGTAAGATAGGACATAGGTTGTTTCACGAGTAGGTCCAGAGTAAATTCCACGTGTATGTAAAGACGAGTGACACTTGACTTCAGTGGGGAATTTTGTTCATGGGGCCTTCGCACCCCTTCCCATTGCAGATGAGGCCAGTGAGATGAAGGGGGTCTGCCGTAGTCAATTCCTGAGCGCCCGTCTCCACTGTGTCAGCAGACTTCTCCTCCAGTTTCTTTCCGGGAGTGCTATGCAGTGGGGTCAGCTGGTGTGACCCCCCCCAGCAGCGAAGTAGACTATTTGGCATGACTTGACCTACTGAGGCATCATCCGCATCATATCTTGCCTTTAGATCAATGTCTGCAATATGCAACCTGCCAGTTGCTGTTTAGATGCCTGCTCCCACTGTATCTATCTCCTCCCATTACCAATGAGTTTCTCCTTCTGTGCGGGTGCGGCTTGGGTCTGGTCACCACATATCCCCAGTTATCTGCATTCATAATTGGACATACAGTACTATTCCACCATCTTGGTCCCAGGGAAGTGAAATGGTGACTCCTAGGAAGGGTCGTGCATTAACCCAGAAGGGAAGAATGATGGTGACAAGCCTGATTGGTAGCAGTAGGGCGGGCGGCTGGAAAGTAGAAGTGACATGGATAGGGAGCGGCAGAGGGCACAAAGGTTCAGGTAGTCCTGTGTAGATATCGTGGGTCATGGCTGGAGCAGTAGGTGTGTTTACATGGGGGGCAAGGGTGACTTGTGACACATGGTGGCTGTTGTCTGTGGCGTTGGTTCCCTATTGTTGCGAGGCAGTTCATTCTACACCCCAGACTTTTGTCTTCCACCCCCAAGACAAGGTCTCCGCCATTAGCAGGGCCACCGTTCGGCACAATTAATTCACACTTTCCCTTTTGTTATCATGAAACTATCTCCTGGGGGATGATACAGCATAAGGCAGCTGCACCTCCCAGGGGCCCACCCTTCATTTAATGCATCAAATATGTTACACTGTACAGGCCATTCCAGCCATCACCAAAACATTCCAAGATCCTTCAAATCTACCTCCTTATCTGTATTGAACCCTCCGACATTATCCCATACTCTTATCACAAATACATTGTCTGAGGTCATAAATCACATTCAGCTACTTGCAAATTCCTTCAGAGCTACTTCACTTACTTCTCTACCTATCAACAATGAGACCATATCTAATTTCATTAACACTGGCAGCTAAAACCAGCGAGATGGCGCTGTGCACTAAACTCCAAACTCCACATACGCAACAACTTCTTTGGTTTCTTTGTTTTCTACAATCGACATGCTCACATTTAAGTCTATACTGCAAGACACACATGACAAGACTCGACAGACGACAAGACATGTATCAAAATGTTTATAAAAAACCGATTTCCATGCAAGCTGTCTCAGCCTTGCCTCTACACCAAGGTAAAGCCCCCCTGAATTCATTGATTCCACCCATCAAATGAATTCACAAATTTTTTATCACAAGATGGGCTTTTTTTTTTTGTTTGTTGATTTTTTTTTGCCTTTTCCAAGTCAGGCTAACCTGTCCTCTGCTTCTCCATGTGGCAGAGGACTGGTCGAGACCCCCTGTTACTCCCAGTGAGATTCCATAAGCCCTACAGAGGCATTTCTGCTCTGTTCTCGATCTGCTTAGAGACACCTTGCGCCCAGCTTTTGCTTTCAATCAGTCTGTAAAGAAACCGATGTTCATGGGCAAGCTGTCTCAGCCTCCTCTACACCAAGCGAAATCCTAATTCAAGAATATCCGCTACCTCAAATGAATTCCTCTGAAATTATTTTTTTTTTTATTTATATCTACAATATGCTATTTTTTTTTTTTTATTGTTTTCTTTTCCAAGTCTAGCTAGACCTGTCCTCTGCTCTCAGGTGGCAGGGGACTGTTGAGACCCCCTGTTACTCCCAGTGGGAAGATTTCTCATATACACACAGAGCATTTTCTGCTGCTGTACTCAGCAGCCGCTTAACACCTTGCGTCCCGAGTCTTTGCTGTTCAATCAGTTCCAAAACATCAATACACATAAAACAGAACATACACCCACAGAGATGGAGTAAAACTTTGACAGGAGTTCTTGAGGTTCAATAGCATTGAGCCGCCTCGTTACCTGTCATCGTGATCTAACAATTAACCAGAATGAAACCTAGTACAACTCCCACTAGGCGAGCAATCTGCTCCGGATTAAGTCAGAATTTTAAACCTTACGTTTTTTTACCCGGGACAGATATGTCATTAAGGAGGGATGGCTCCTTTTACACTCATCTGTGGTACCGCATCAGTCTAAGATAGCTGCACCAAGTTTCAAGTTTTCGGTAATAAATCAGATCGTAAGACCCATTCCTCACGTTGCTAGGCGTCCATCTTGTAATAGTAAAGTAGCCTCAAAGGGGCTATCCTGTCCTTTGTGGGAGGTATCAATATTAACTATAAAAATATACAAAAGGTGCACCGGTGAAAACAAAGCATCACAACATTCCCTGAAGCTGTGAACGAGCTTTCTTGTAATTTATTCACAAAATGGGGTTTTTTATACCTCTTGCAAATGATAGATAAGAAGCATCACAATTATCATTTCTGTGAGGGTCTATTTGGCACTTCCTTATCTATGGACCACTCCACACGAGCTTCATGAATGTCTGAACACAGGGTGTAACTTCTGACTAGCGCAACTTGGTATACACGACGACAAACAGCTAGGTCCGCATGGCAGCCTAATGTTGATAAACACATTTAGGACAATAGAAGAATAATACCTTACACTTGTATACATGCTGTACTAATATAGTATTGTGTCCTATTAAGTATCAATAGAAATATACAATGTATAAGTAGAAAGTATTATACTTAACTAATACATTAAAAGATATGAGACACAAAAGGATCACACATATATAATTCCTTTTGTTTCCCTTATGCCACAACTCCAGCCTACTGGTGAGCTATAGGCTACATACCTGTTCAATCATCTCCTAGATTAGTTCTAGCCAGCTACATGTCTGCTAATAGCTACAGACCTTTTCAATTCTCCTGAAAGGCTGCCAGCACTGATGCTATATCTACAGACCTGTTCAGTCCTCCCAGAAGTCTGCCGCACTGAGGTCGCTTAATAGCTACAGAGACCTTGCTTCTACTGCATCCAAGTATAAGCCACGTAAACACTCCCCAGAATCAAACTGAAACCAATAAAACAGAACTGACTTAGGATGAATCAATGTACTGAGACAACCCCTTTAAAGGGGAACTCCTACCTCATAAACTGATGATCGCTAGGATACGGCATCGCTGTATGCTCATTGGAGTCCAGCTGATTGCTATAATAAGGGGGCCGCCTTGCTAAGTTAGTGCTGTGGCCCCTTTCTTTGGCTATTGCCTGTGTACACTTGAATGTGGCCCCCACTGGAGTTTTGTGCAAAACTAGGGGGGGGGATTAGTGATGTCCCCGGGGGTCTGACAGAAGTGACGGCTTATCCCAGAGATGTCATTGCTTTATGTTAATACCACTGGAAACGGTTTTATTTTATTCTTTTCTATAGCGCTGTCATACACCAGAGCGCTGTACAGAGATTGTCACTATTTACATTGGGGCTCACAGTCTAAATTCTAGACCTATTACTCGGCGGAAATCGCGGGAACACATAGAGAACATACAAACTCCTTGCAGATGTCCTTGGAGGAATTTTATTTCAATGCTGCAAAACAACAGTGCTAACTTTCCAGTCAGCGTGCTACACTGTGCTGATCACTGAGCCACCATACTGCACTGTGCTACCCACTGAGCCACCGTGCTACACTGTGCTGATCACTGAGCCACCATGCTGTACTGTGCTACCCACTGAGCCACCGTGCTACACTGTGCTGATCTCTGAGCCACCATACTGCACTGTGCTGATCACTGAGCCACCGTGCTACACTGTGCTGATCACTGAGCCACCATGCTGTACTATGCTAAACACAGAGCCTCCGTGCTACACTGTGCTGATCACTGAGCCACCGTGCTACACTGTGCTACCCACTGAGCCACCGTACTACACTGTGCTACCCACTGAGCCACCGTACTACACTGTGCTACCCACTGAGCCACCGTGCTACACTGTGCTGAGCACTGAGCCACCCTTCTGTACTGTGCTCAACACTGAGCCACCGTTCTTCACTGTGCTTATCACTGAGCCACCATACTGCACTGTGCTACCCACTGAGCCACCGTGCTACACTGTGCTGATCACTGAGCACCATGCTGTACTATGCTAAACCACGAGCCTCCTGCTCACTGTGCTGATCACTGAGCCACCATGCTGTACTATGCTAAACACAGAGCCTCCGTGCTACACTGTGCTGATCACTGAGCCACCGTACTACACTGTGCTACCCACTGAGCCACCGTGCTTCACTGTGCGGATCACTGAGCCACCTTGCTGTACTATGCTAAACACAGAGCCTCCGTGCTACTCTGTGCTGATCACTGAGCCACCGTGCAACACTGTGCTATTTACTGAGCCACCATGCTGTACTATGCTAAACACAGAGCCACCGTACTACACTGTGCTGATCACTGAGCCTCCATACTGCACTGTGCTACCCACTGAGCCACCATACTGCACTGTGCTGATCACTGAGCCACCATGCTGTATTATGCTAAACACAGAGCCTCCGTGCTACACTGTGCTAAGCACTGAGCCACCATACTGCACTGTGCTGATCACTGAGCCACCGTGCTACACTGTGCTGATCACTGAGCCACCATGCTGTACTATGCTAAAAAAGAGCCCCGTGCTAACACTGTTGATCACTGAGCCACCGTGCTACACTGTGCTGATCACTGAGCCACCATGCTGTACTATGCTAAACACAGAGCCCCGTGCTCACTGTGCTGATCACTGAGCCACCGTACTACACTGTGCTATGAACTGAGCCACCGTGCTACACTGTGCTGATCACTGAGCCCCCATGCTGTACTATGCTAAACACAGAGCCTCCGTGCTACACTGTGCTGAACACTGAGCCACCTTTGCTCACTGGCTGATCACTGAGCCCCAATGCTGTACTATGCTAAACAGAGCCTCCATGCTAACTGGAAACCCTCTGAGCCACCGTGCTGCACGTGCTATAACTGACCACCGTGCTACACCGGTGCTAACCACTGACTGTCCAATTTTGCACTGTGAAACCACCCAGTCATGTGCTAAACGTCTAACTACTGAAACCATGCTACAATATGCTAACCACTGAACCACAGTACTAAACTGCTAACCACTGAGCTACCGTGCTACACTATGCTAGCCACCGTGCTAAACTGTGCTAACCAATGAGCTACTGTGCGGCACTGTGCTAACCACTGAGCCACCGTGATACACTATGCTAACCACTGAGCCACCATGCTATAGAGTTCTTACCACTGAGCCCAGTTCCACATAGTGCTAACCCCTGATAAAGGGTTACTGTGTAACAACTGGGGCCACCATATGCATATGCAAACCACGACCACCATGCTAAAAATAAAACACGAGCCACCTGTACCTGTGTAACCACTGAGCCGATACTAGAGTGCAAACCCCATGACCCCACCATATTGCACTGTGCTAACCAACCACTGAGCCACCGTTCTGCACAAATTGCGGGTCGTATCTGATTACAATGCTTAGCTGCTTAAAGAGATTTTCATCCAGATCTGTTTTAAGAAAAATCCAGTTGGTATGGGGTGTCCGCCGCCAAACGGTTGCTAAGTGTACAGTGCCTAGCAACCAGTCTGTCTTGGCTCGCTCCAGTATTCCGGCTTTTCTCGATGTCCTGTTACTTGCAGAGCTGTAAATGGAAAGTCTTGGTCCATCTAGGATATTAGAGGTCAGTGTAGTCGGGTGTCCTCGGCCTTTATGGGGAGGATAATGGACGTCGCACAGCGGCTGACGCTGCACATTGACTCCATATTTGGGGCCACAAATGCACACATGTGATGAGGCCTAAGAGATCTAGGCAAACCGGGGCCCGGCACCGCTCCCCTGCTGTCCAGTCTATGGCAATTCCACCTTATTTTGAGGTGAATACACAGTCTGGTTGCTAAGGCCTTTTTCCCTGCCAACGGTAATACCCATAGCAACCATACCCATAGCAACCAGAGTGTCAGAGCTGACTTCTGGAGAGTGAAGAGGGCACAAAAGTAAAAAAAAAAAGCATCATGCCCTTCCATGTCCAATCCAGTATAAGCCCCTGCAGGAATCCAGCGGGCCCCTTGTGCTCCATTTTGTTATATTTCAGCTGTATATACCAGCTGATTGCTACGTGCCGCAGTGAGACCCCTCCAATGCTGTCGGCAGGGCACCCCCAATGTGAGCGGAGGCTGGAAGCCAGAGGATGGCGGGGGACACTGCGTTCTGCACCCTGTTCAGTAAATGCACCGTCCATATGAGTCGTCTTATTACCCCACTTTGTTTTTCAGGAGAGAAGTTTAAAGTTGAGACCAAGGTCATCGCTGCAGATTTTGGGAAACCCGCAGAGATCTATGACCGCATTGAAGCAGGACTGAAGGGCCTGGAGATCGGTGTCCTGGGTAAGTGACTGCTACAAAGATGGAGTGGAGGAATAGGGTCAGGTTCACATGGGTTTCATCTCTCGTGGATGGACCTTACTTAATGCAGCGCCCGTCACTGAGCTAAAGGAAGAGGGTCCTGCTGCGGAAACCTCAAAATGAAATCCCAGCGGGTCCATAATACGGCATTATCCTGCAACAGGTGACCTGTAGGGCATGTGTCGAATTCAAGGAGGCCCCCATGTCATTTTCTGGGGCTCGCAAGATGTTATTCACAATGAGGAGGGATGGACACAGAAGGACCGGCTTTCCACTTTCCTTAGATGACGTGTTATTGCATGGCAAAGGTGGCGGCAGCAGCACAGGGAGTAGGCACCATCTTGGAATCGGAGCTCCATCGTGCACCTTCTCACCACTTTGTTCGGAAATTCACAGCCCTGTCGCTCCACTCAGGCCCCCTACTTATCCTTTCATGCTCTCTGAGGGCAACCATAATGCTGATACGGCCCTCAGAGAAAATGAGTTTGACACTCCTGCTGTTGAGTGAGAAACACAGTTTGCACCTTCTCCGGTCCCATGGAAGTTCTTCTTCTTCAGGCTCCCACTTCCTGTTCAGGCTGTGGGAGGTTCTACAGCTTCAGGCTCCCACTTCCTGTTCAGGCTGTGGGCAGGTTCTACAGCTTCCGGCTCCCCCTTCCCGTTCAGGGTGTGGGGAGGTTCTACAGCTTCAGGCTCCCACTTCCTGTTCAGGCTGTGGGCAGGTTCTACAGCTTCAGGCTCCCACTTCCTGTTCAGGCTGTGGGCAGGTTCTACAGCTTCAGGCTCCCACTTCCTGTTCAGGCTGTGGGCAGGCTCTACAGCTTTGGGCTCCCACTTCCTCTTCAGGCTGTGGGGAGCTTTGGGCTAGCACTTCCTGTTCAGGCTGTGGGCAGGCTCTACAGCTTCGGGCTCCCACTTCCTGTTCAGGCTGTGTCCAGGTTCTACAGCTTTAGGCTCCCACTTCCTGTTCAGGCTGTGGGCAGGTTCTACAGCTTTAGGCTCCCACTTCCTGTTCAGGCTGTGGGCAGGTTCTACAGCTTTAGGCTCCCACTTCCTGTTCAGGCTGTGGGCGGTTCTACAGCTTCAGGCTCCCACTTCCTGTTCAGGCTGTGGACGCTTCTAAAGCAGTGATTGGCATATTAACTCTGCTATTCCTAGCTATTCCTGTTACAGTGACATGAGTGCAGGAGGTTTGTAAACTGTAGTGCACAAGGCCAGGGCCGCCATAAAGGCAGTACAGGTGGTACTGCCGTACGGGGCCCGGTAAAACAAGGGGGCCCACTGCAAGCGAGCCCCCTTGTTTCACAAACTAGTCAGTGCTGGCTGCACACGGACCTGGGTCCTCGTTAAAATCTTTGTGTAATCCTGTGGCAATTAGATTGAGTGGGCAATCTGCGCTGTAGGTCAGAAGGCGAATGAATGCGCGGATTTTACACTCCATGGATTTTATATCGGCAGCTTCGGCCATCTTTCCACTAATGCGTATAGGGACCGTTAGGCTATGTTCACACGATGTACTGCGGCGTGTACAGTATGCGCCGCAGTACATCGTGTCTTTCTGGAGTGTGCACTAATATGCGCATAACTCCCGGGGTGGGGGGGGGCCGCCCGCCGGCCCCATTGACGTTCATTACTCGCGGCCGCGTATTCGGCGCGGATATTCTGGCGTCTTTTCAGCCTGAAAACTGGCGCAGGCCTGTTCATTCTATTTTCAATCAGACACACTCCAATATCAGGCGCATTACAAGGCGCCGACAGCACTTTGCAATGCGCCTGAGATCGGGGGGCCTTCTGGAGGCGTCGCACTACAACCGTGTGATTCTACACATTTATAGCTTCAATACGGCAAATCCAGGCGCAATCCAGGTGGAGCACTTTAAAAGTGGTTTACCTGAGCCTGAGTTTTCGCTTTGTAGCTAGAAAGCGCTAAATCTATGACCCAAAAGTAGAACAGGTTCATAGATACAGGCACATTATACACTACTAATGCGTGCAAAACAAAAGGCGTCTGGGCGACAAAAATCATACACGTCGCCCTTAATATGTGTAGGGTTTTTTTTTGTGTGTAATGTAGGCACAATAACTTTTTAAATTAAATATTTATTTTTATTTTATTTTTCCACACTTTTTTTGTATTTTTTTTTTTTTTTTTTTTACTTTTTTCCTAAACCCAATAAGGGATATCTATTTTACCCCCTTTTTTTATTTATTTTTTTATAGACTTAGTAATGTATTAGCATACTCCTGTATGCCAATACATTACACTATGCATCAGCATGACACAGGCTGCTGATAGGGAAACACACAGTGTGCCCTGTCAGCAGAATTACTATAAAAACAGGTCTGCGGCTACTCTAGGTCCCCAGGGCTGACTGTATAGATTTCTTCAAGCTCCATTGGAATTCCCTTTGATTATGGAGTTAAAGAAAATTGACCAGGAACCCTGACAGCAGTACTGCCGTAATGGCGGCCATGAAGAAAAGTTTGGTAGACCCGTGAGCCTTTAAAGGGGTCGTCCACTTTATAGCATCTTTACTTATTTTGTATATAATAAGAAATTATACAAGTTTCTAATATACATGTATTAAAAATTCTGCTCCTGTACCTCTTTTATGCCAGCACAGTCGGCCCCTATCTAGAGCCCGCATTCCTGTCCATAGTAATGGCCGCCGTGGAGTACCTGTATGGAGTAAATACGACGTCAGGTATACAGGTGACAGGAAGATATTATTGAGGAGGCGGCCCACCTCCAGCAGCGTCTTACCATGTCCATCAGTGTCTGTGAAAAAAATAGCGCACATTCTTCACTCTTAACTTTTTTTTTTTTTTTAAAGTTAAGATTATTAACCCCTTAGCGACACCTGATGAACATTTACGTCCTGGGGCCGGTAAGGTTTTATGTAGCGAGATTACTCTGTAATTCCACAACATAGGAGGCAGGTTCTAGCTGCCTCTAGCTAATTGCAGCTGACACCCGTCAGTAACAGCAGGGAATGGAGCCGACTCTGTTCCCTGCTGTTTAACCCGTTGGGGTATGTTCACACGGTGTATTGCGGCGCGTACAGTACTTGCCGCACTACATCGTGTGTTTCGGGAGCTCGCGCTGATCAGCGCATACTCCCGAGGCACGTGTGCGCCGCCAGCTCCATAGACATGCATTACTCGTGGCGCGTAATCGCCTCGAACAATTGACATTTCACTTATCTCCCCGCACGTACAATACGACCGTATTGTACACGCGGGGGGACGAGGCGTAATCCGCAGCTCTCTGAGAGCTATGGATTACCGTAATTGCGGCGCAGCGTATAAATGGCGAAATGTGCGCCAAAATAAGCAGTGTGAACATGACCTTAGACGCCGCAGCAACCATGGCTGTGGCGTTTAAACAAATAACAAACCGTACCACCATGTATCCCAAGGCAGGAATGGTAAAACCCCCAAATTTGTTCATCCTTCTGCAATGTCTATATAGTGCAGAAGGGTGCACTTACAGTCGCTCCTCTTAGGGTATGTTCACACGGCTTATTTTGCCGCGTATTTCGCCCTATATTGCGCATTATACGCGGAGAAATGCGCAGCGCAATTACGGTAATTCACAGCTCTCATAGAGAACTATGAATTACGCGTCATCTTCCCACGCGTAGACAATGCATGTCCATGGGGCTGGCCGAGTATAAAAAATATTAAAAGTTAAAATCGCCCCCTTTTGCCAATTTACAATTACAAAAATAAACTAGTTACACATAATTGGTCTCGTCACGTCCGCAAAAGTCCGACCGATTTTAAAATATAGCATCGTTTATCCCGTACGCTGAGCGCAGTTGAAGAAAAAAATTTCCAAACACACAAATTGTGGGGATTTTATGGTCACTAAAAAGTTCGTGTCTATCCCAAAATGGCACTAATAAGATCTACACTTTTGCCTGCAAAAAATTAATTGTCACTCACGACCCCCCCCCCCCCTCCCATGCTTGGAAATTGCGCACTGATAAGCGCGTGGTTCCAAGACACACAGAATAAGCCGTGTGAACACACCCTAATTGCACTGCAGTATGAACGAAATGCGCCCCGCAAATATGGTAATTCATAGCTCTCCTAGAGCGTCTTCCCTGACGCGTAGTGAACGCTGATGGGAAGAAGTGACATGTGTTCTCCATTCTGTTCTATGGGAGTTCCCAGTACAGGGGAGCGCTGTGTTCTATCCATTCTGTTCTATGGGAGTTCCCAGTACAGGGGAGCGCTGTGTTCTCCATTCTGTTCTATGGGAGTTCCCAGTACAGGGGAGTGCTGTGTTCTCCATTCTGTTCTATGGAAGTTCCCAGTTCGGGGGAGCGCTGTGTTCTCCATTTTTCATTCTTTTGTATGGGAGTTCCCAGTACAGGGCAGCGCTGTGTTCTCCATTCTGTTCTATGGGAGTTCCCAGTACAGGAGAGCGCTGTGTTCTCCATTCTGTTCTGTGGGAGTTCCTGGTACATAGGAGCTCTGTGTTCTCCATTCTGTTCTTTGGGAGTTCCTGGTACAGGGGAGCGCTGTGTTCTCCATTCTGTTCTATGGGAGTTCCCAGTACAGGAGAGCGCTGTGTTCTCCATTCTGTTCTATGGGAGTTCCCAGTACAGGTGAGCGCTGTGTTCTCCATTCTCCTCTATGGGAGTTCCCAGTACAGGGGAGCGCTGTGTTCTCCATTCTCCTCTATGGGAGTTCCCAGTACAGGTGAGCGCTGTGTTCTCCATTCTCCTCTATAGGAGTTCCCAGTACAGGGGAGCGCTGTGTTCTCCATTCGGTTCTGTGGGAGTTCCCAGTACAGGGGATCGGCGTGTTCTCCATTCTGTTCTATGGGAGTTCCCAGTACAGGGGAGCGCTGTGTTCTCCATTCTGTTCTGTGGGAGTTCCCAATACAGGGGATCGGCGTGTTCTCCATTCTGTTCTATGGGAGTTCCCAGTACAGGGGATCGGCGTGTTCTCCATTCTGTTCTATGGGAGTTCCCAGTACAGGAGAGCGCTGTGGTCTCCATTCTGTTCTATGGGAGTTCCCAGTACAGGGGAGCGCCGTGTTCTTCATTCTGTTCTATGGGAGTTCCCAGTACAGAGAGCGCTGTGTTCTCCATTCTTCTATGGAGTTCTCACTACAGGGGAGCGCTGTGTTCTCCATTCTGCTCTATGGGAGTTCCCAGTACAGGGGAGTGCTGTGTTCTTTTCATTCTGTTCTGTGGGAGTTCCCAGTACAGGAGAGCGCGGTGTTCTCTATTCTGTTCTATGGGAGTTCCCAGTACAGGGGAGCGCTGTGTTCTTCATTCTGTTCTATGGGAGTTCCCAGTACAGAGGAGCGCTGTGTTCTCCATTCTATTCTATGGGAGTTCTCACTACAGGGGAGCGCTGTGTTCTCCATTCTGCTCTATGGGAGTTCCCAGTACAGGGGAGTGCTGTGTTCTCCATTCTGTTCTATGGGAGTTCCCAGTACAGGGGAGTGCTGTGTTCTCCATTCTGTTCTATGGGAGTTCCTAGTACAGGGGAGCGCTGTGTTCTCCATTCTGTTCTGTGGGAGTTCCCAGTACAGGGGAGCGGAATTCGGCCTCACTCAGAACTCCCATTGAACAGTTCCCGTTCCAGAGATCGGTGCAGGTCCTATCAATTTTCCATCAAAGTCTATGGTTGGAGCACCCCTGTAACTATTTTGCACCCATACTTTTAACACCACATCCCTTCCTTTCAGAAAAACTTCTTCAAAACATCAAATCAAAATCCCTTGGCTAGAAATGAGTAATTGTGCAATATGGATTTTAACTGTGGCTCCACAGCTCACCCTCTTCCGTTTCCAAAATCAACTTCTGAGTTATGGGAGTTGATTATTGGGGTGCAGCGGGGACACATGTCAAAGGGGGGTTTGGTTAATTCAATCTATAACCGCTTAACTCCTCTTAGGCGCGCCTTCGTCAGTTGTCCGGGAGCCAGGGCGCTCCGTAGCCGTCAATTTACTGTAGGTTTGGCATTTGTGCACTTTTCATTCAGACAGCTTTGGGGAATCATCCAGTGAGTTTAGATGATCTGGCACCAACTATTTCCATTCTGCGGAAAAACTGCTCCGCGGCTCCGTGGTGTTTGCTGCCATCTAGTGTCCGGAGTGTGTATGTGCATGCACCGTTGTCAGGGAGTCACTGGTACGAGCCAAGGTATGTACATACAAGAAGCCACTCGGATGAATTAATCAAAACTGTCTACCAATAAGACTCCTGAGCTCACGGCAAGCAATCAGAGCTGGAAAAATTAAATCTGCACTCTGGTTGCTATGGGCTGTGGACGGTTGCTACGGGCTGTGGTCGGTTGCTACGGGCAACACAGACAGATTTACAATTAGATAGTTAAGTAAAGCCTATTGTGTACAAAGCATCCAGCATGTAATATACTGTGTCCCCAGTGATCACTGGTCTTATCCGGTGTGAGCTGTCTTGTCATTAATGGCACTTCCCTGTGCCAGGAGGGGAGTGCATCTTTTATTTAGAGTTCTCCTATCCGGGGCTCCTGGCTTTATCTGATCTTGCGTCTCTTCTCCTTGGCAGGTGAAGATGATTGGGCAGATAAAAAAAAAAGCAAAACTGTAAGCCCTGGGGTATGTCTGGTCAATATGGATGACGTATATGGACAGATGGCGAGCTCCTCTCCCCTGGCGTCTGCTGCCCCTGAGTGCCATGGCCGGTGTTAGTCTTTGCCTGTAGCATATTGATGACCATGGCAAGCGGGAGAAGCCAGACAATAGCCGAGGCTGGTGCATTGGTTATGGGTCAGCCCATGTCGCCCACAGCAGCTGTCACTTCCCTTCCCGTGGTGTCATTATTTCGCCCAAGCCGTTCCATGAAATGAGTCATCGAAACCGGACACCCTGTAAGGGCCACTTGGTGTCAGGGTGCGGATGGAGAAATTAGGGGCCTTTATGTATGAAAACTGTCTAGCATGAAGACTGTCTTTGTTGCCCATAGCAACCAATCGGGGCTCACAGCGACCAATCGGGGCTCACAGCCACCAATCGGGGCCCATAGCCACCAATCAGAGATCAGCTTTTATTTTATATAGTACTCTGGAAAAATAAAATCTGAGCTCTGTTTGGTTGCTATGCCGTGAACTCCCATAGAACAGAATGGAGACCACAGTGCACCCCTGTACTGGGAACTCCCATAGAACAGACTGGAGAGAACACAGCGCTCCCCTGTACTGGGAACTCCCATAGAACCGAATGGAGAGTTGTGTAAAAGTGTGACAGGCTCTCCATTCTTTACCAAGACTTTATGGGCCCTGTTTTTGAGGTGGGTAGGACCAGTTTTATGAAATGGTTAAATATGACCTAAAGAAGAGAGGATTTTTTTTATCCTAGGGGCAGACAGGACAAGCGCTTCAAGGACGTGATTGCCTGAAATATAGAAAATGAAGGCTTAAAAACACTGTTCAAGTCCTAAGGGAGATTTCACACTACAATGATTTGCATTCAACATGTAGGGAAAGGTAAATGAAGACCTTTACTAAATGCATTGCTCTTTTAATATCAGGAGATGAGAGATTTCATCTGCTCTGAGTGCACCCAAGTGTCTCTAGGTCACCGTCCATATCTCCCTTCCTGATCAGACAGAGTAGGGAGTGACGTCGCCCATGGTTGGGCGGAGTCTTTATATCTAACAAGATTAGATGGCTTACTTTTTTTAAGCAACTGCTTTCACTCCTGGATCCTCTGTAGCTTTGTTAACTGCAGGAGATTTAATCTGTAGTATGTCTATGTAATGCTCAGCTAGTTATAGAGGAGCTAAATATGCTAGTCACTGCTATAGAACCACTCACAACATGATCACACAGTGTGAGTCTCAAGCTTCTTCTTGGTACCTGGCACCGCTCTCCTCCGGAGCTGATTGGCTGCACAGCAGGGCTGCATCTCGGTGCAAGTGATGCCAGGTGCATTGGAGGTGCAGGGCCCCGCACTCACTGACGAGTACATTTCCCACCTGTCCCTACCTTGATTTGGTTGCAAACACATTTTTGTTGGGGGGTTACAATAAGATGGGGGGAGGGGACTTTTGTCTCCCCACTAATTGCTATTTAGCCTAAAACATACCTGCATACCTTGGCAGGACGTAGGGGCCAGACTGTCTAGGAACACCCCGGACCGTCTCAAATCAGATGGCAGCGCCAATTTTTTGGGGTATTGTTTAGACATGCCTCGCCACTTGCAGGCTGCCAGAAATCCTTTGGTGGGCTGTATGCAACTCCCGGGCCGTATGTTGTCCTGGTCTGGTCTAGAAACTTCCCTGCCACATGAGTACAGTGCTAGTGTAGAAGTATACCAAGGTGCAACAACTGCCCAATGCCCTTCGCGTACTGTTAAAGGGGTATTCTCACCACATTGATTCCTTTTAAACACGCAGGCAAAGAAAAATGTTTACATTTTACTAAATAAATTTCCATTCTGATTTTGCTTCATTTTAAAGATACAGCAGGTTATCTGTCCTGCTTGCTTAGAAATGTTTTTTTCAGTTACCGTCCCTCTGCTGGTGACCACATGGCAGGGCCTATGTCTTGGGGCCGGGCAGGGCCTATGTCTTGGGGCCAGGCAGGGCCTTTGTCTTGGGGCCAGGCAGGGCCTATGTCTTGGGGGCCAGGCAGGGCCTATTTCTTGGGGGCCAGGCAGGGCCTATGTCTTGGGGGCCGGGCAGGGCCCATGTCTTGGGGGCCGGGCAGGGCCCATGTCTTGGGGCTCGTAGGGCTGTTTATTGGGGGCACAACTACATGTTTGTTGTGAGTTACTACAAGACGGAAGAGGAAAAAAATGTTCTGAATGATGTTTAGCCTAGAAACTATCCTGCCACGTGAGCACAGTGCTAGTGCTTCAATGGCACACGAAGCTATGGCAACTGCCCGGTGCCCTCAGCATACTATTAAAGGGGTCTTCACCAATCATAAATTAGTTTTAAATATGTAGGCAAAGAAAAATAAGCATCATTAACAAATATGTTATGCTTCATTTTAAAGATACAGCAGGTTATCTATCCTGCTTGTTTGCACATGGTTTTCTAGGTTAACAACCACCTGTGCTCTAGCCACGGAGTCTCCTGCTGACGAGGCAACACAGAGGTGGTCGGTGACCTAGGACACCATCTGTAAACAAGCAAGGTAGATAACCTGCTGTATCTGTAAAATGAAGCAAAATCAGAATAGAAATGTATTTGGTAAGAATATTTAATTTATTTTGCCTACACGTTCAAATCTGATCAATGAGATGGGAATATTCCTATAAGAAAAAATCTGGGCAGTGTTTAGAGCGGCCCATGATAATCGGCTGATGACAATGGGTGCGAATTCTCTTATGATGAAACTCTGTCGTCCTTGCAGGGATAATCTAGGATAACCGAAATGAAAGGGCGGCCAGGTAACACTCGGTGGCAGCTACTCCTCGATCGTGGAGCTGGTCCCGGGCAGGGATCCCCCTCTGTGATCCCTCATATAGGGCATAGGGATGGGTGGTGGCGTTCGCTGGAGGGGGCACTGGCTTATTGGGCTTCCATATGGGAATATGAAGGAAAACGGATTAAATAAAATGTCTCTTCTTTTTTTTTTTTTTTTTTTTTTTTATAGTGAACAACGTGGGAGTTTCCTATGAGTATCCGGAGTATTTTCTCGACATTCCCAACCTGGATAACGTGAGTACTCTCAGCTGTGGAATATTAGACAGGAATATTAGAAATGTTTTGGATTTTTTTTTCTCTAAATTTGTCATGCCAACCTGTCACCCTATTATATCTGTCGGGGCAGTGTTGTCTTGGATACACTAAAAGGGCTTTACACTTATTTCCGTAGGTCTCCTTTAGCCCCTTAGAGGGAACCTGTCACATTGCACATGCTTCCTGATCTACAGGCTCCATGTTATAGAGCAGGTGGAGCTGAGCAGATTGATATATTGTTCTGTGGGGAAAGATTCAGTAATAGCTGAAGTTTATTCCTTTAAATCCCTGTTAATTCTGGGTTAAGGAGTCCAGTGGGCGGAGTTTTCCGTGATTGACCGTTATCTCTGTATGCTCACTCGTACAAGGAAGGCTGCCAATCACTGTTCAGACCGCCTACTGGACTCCTTAATGGGTTCGCATCTACATCCGCGCCCTTGGCAGGGCCATAAATAACGGATACCAACAATGCCCGATTGACCCTGTTGCAGTAAGGCTATGTTCACACGGCTTATTTTGGGATGTATCTCGCCCTGTATTTCGCGCCGTACTGCGAGAAATACGGGGCGAGATCCGTCCCAGTCATTACAGTAATCCACAGTTCTCATAGAGAACTATGGATTACGTCTCCTCTCACCGCTTGGACAATACGGCGAGCGGGGAGAGAAGTGACATGTCGATTACTAGCGGCGAATACGCGCCGAGAAAAATGCATGTCTATGGGGCCGGCGAGCCCCCGTACACACAGCGTAATTGCGGGCGAAATACGTCCCGCAATTATTGCCGTGTGAACATAGCCTAAGGGATTCCGTCCTGGTAGCCATCATTTTAACAGAAAAGATAGCCCTGCAAGCTGCACTATTTTTTCCGTCATTATTGACCAAATGTGCGACGGAAGCTCCGAGACAGACCTGAAGCAAGCCTTACCCCAACAGCCGCCTGTATCCGAATCTCACAGGGGAAACTGAATGCAGAAGTGCACTGATACACTAGAAGAGGTTACAGCATGAAACAAAGCAAATATAGGAAAAAATGTAATAAGACAAATGATGATTTTTTTATTTTTATTTTTTTTTTTAAATCTGTGCATCTGTTGAATAAAAATCCCCTACACTTATTCGGTATCTACAACACTGGAAGAATTAATTTAACAGGGTATTAAAGAAGTGAAAAACCTGTCTTTTTTTTTCTTCTATATTTGCATCAGGAAAAAAATAAAAAATAAAATAAAAAAAAATATATATATATATATATATATATATATATTATATATATATATATATATAATACTCTTCATGTTCAGAATTAAAGAGAACCTGTAAGATTATGCCCCCTTGCTAGTGTCAGACCTGCTGTTTCCAGCGCTGGTCCCTTATTCTGTAAGATGCGGGAGTTTTGTTTATTTAAAGAGTTGTCTCCCCACAGGTTTCAAAGAATCATGAAAGAAATTCTCTGTCACTTCCTGGTTCAGACTAATTTGCATAAGCTCCATGCTTGTACAGTCCGTTGTGCTTTCAGATGCTATTAGATAGATTAGCTTCTCAAACTACTGGCAGACTTCTTATCGATCCCCAAAACAAAAGCCCTAATTACAGAGCAGTTTACTTGAGATAAATCAAGCTTTTTACTGTCTGGCAGCACAGGACACTGACTGACACTGCTGAGACCTGTGTGATGACCTCACTCACTGTTATCTCATTGAACAAACAGCCCGGGGAGATTTGTTTACAGGTCGGTTACTGAGGGAACTGAAATAGCCATACAATTCACTTGTATCTCTTTAGGGAAAACAGAGGAACAATGCAATATATTTGGAAAATGTCTTTATTTTGTGTTCCCTACAATTTGAAAGCTATTCTTTGTAGCGAGACAACCCCTTTAATGCTCAAATCTGCAGTTTTCAGCCAGAAGAGTCATTCCGTTTTTCAAACCCCGCCCACCTGATGCTAGCCCCACCCACCTCAACTGATAAACCTATTACTTTGAATAGGTAGAAACGTGAATAGCTGCCAGGTGGGCGGGGCTAGCCTTTGGTGGGTGGAGCTAACACCTGCTCTTGAATAAGATTTGAGGGGTAAATGCTCTAAAACTCCAGCATCTTACAGAATAAGGGACACAGCGCTGGAAACAGCAGGTCTGACACTACCTAAGGGTGGCATAATCTATGTGACAGGTTCCCTTTAATGCACGACTTGCTGATCTCTAACAAGGAGCTTTAAAGGGAACCTGTCACATAGGTTATGCCCCCCTTGCTGAGGGCAGCACAAGCTAGTGTCAGACCTGCTGTTTCCAGCGCTGTGTGTCTTATTCTGCAAGATGCAGCAGTTTTAGAGCATTTAACCCTTAAATCTTATTCATGAGCAGATGTTAGCTCCACCCACCAACGGCTAGCTCCGCCCACTGACAGTTAGTCACATGTTTCTAGCTATTCAAAGTAATAGGTTTGTCAGTTGCGGTGGGCGGGGCTAGCCTCAGGTGGGCGGGGTTTAAAAAAAACTGACACTGAAGGACTCTTCCAATGACTCTTCTGGCTGAAAACTGCAGATTTGAGCATTAAATACATGAAAACTCCAGCATCTTACAGAATAAGGGACACAGCGCTGGAAACAGCAGGTCTGACACTTGCTTGTGCTGTCCTCAGCATCTTACAGAATAAGGGACACAGCGCTGGAAACAGCAGGTCTGACACTAGCTTATTCTGTCGTCAGCCAGGGGGGCAAAAACTATGTGACATGTTCTCTTTAAAGGGGTAGTCCCGGTTCGGCAGATCCTCTTCGCTGCCCACTCTTTGCTAAGTGTGGTCCAGCCCTGCGTGTGAATGAAGAGGGCGGCACTGGCGCCATCCTCATTCACTTCTATGGGAGTACTGGGTATAGGATGTGCGAAGAGGATTTGCCGAAACGAGACTACCCCTTTAATGGCAAAATTCCCAACAGGTGTTTGATCGCTGAATCGCCCAATACATTTAGGGGATCAATTTGAATTGGGATTTAAACCATCCTCAACATCCTGCTGTTCACATTGTGACATCATGAGACCAAGACAACACCTTACAATTGATGAGCAGGACCTCGCCATTGCCAGGATTCAAGTAGGATACTCTCAGACTGAAGTGGCCACTGAGATTAGAGTGTCACAGAATGTCATCATCAGGTTGTATCAGATACAGAGAGACTGGAAGAGTCACAGAAAGGTAAAGAAGTGGACGTCCTTTATCTCCATCACACACTGATGAGCGCTTCATTGTAACCAATGCCCTGCGGAGCCAGATGATGAATGCCGCACAACTCCAGGCAGGTTTAAGGGAGGTGAGAGGCACCAAGTGTCACATTAGTCCATTCACAACCGGTTACATCAGCGAGGTCTGTGTGCTAGACGACCTGACCGCACCACCAAGCAATGGCATCAGCGTCTTACATGGTCCAGGGAGCATCTACACTGGATGAGGGACCAGGGCTCCTCAGAGCTGCTCAGTGATGAAAGTCAATTCAGTCTGAGCAGAAATAATGGCGCCAACGATGCTGGAGACGCCATGGAGAGCGCTGGGCATCAGCCGGGTCAGGTACACTTGCTAGTCATCTAGCACACAGACCGCACTGTGCAAAAACTACTGAAACATTGAACAGTAATCACACACACTCACTGCTGAGCGACTGTTCAACCCCAGATGCTGTCATTCTACTCCCATCCTCTGTACTCCTTAGTAATCACACACACTCACTGCTGAGCGAGTGTTCAACCCAGGTGCTGTCATTCTACTCCCGTCCTCTTTACTCCTTAGTAATCACACACACTCACTGCTGAGCGAGTGTTCAACCCCAGGTGCTGTCATTCTAAACCCATCCTCTGTACCCCTTAGTAATCACACACACTCACTGCTGAGCAACTGTTCAACGCCAGGTGCTGTCATTCTACTCCCGTCCTCCTTAGTAATCACACACACTCACTGCTGAGCGAGTGTTCAACCCCAGGTGCTGTCATTCTACTCCCATCCTCTGTACTCCTTAGTAATCACATACACACTCACTGCTGAGCAACTGTTCAACCCCAGGTGCTGTCATTCTACTCCCGTCCTCTGTCCTCCTTAGTAATCACACACACTCACTGCTGAGTGACTGTTCAACCCCAGGTGCTGTCATTCTACTCCTGTCCTCTGTACTCCTTAGTAATCACACACACTCACTGCTTAACAAGTGTTCCACCCTAGGTGCTGTCATTCTACTCCCGTCCTCTGTACTCCTTAGTAATTAGTCAAACAGTGCAAATAAATAAAAGGAAAAAAGAAACCTCAATCAGGAAAGAAAAAATCCACCTTTGGTTTCTGCAGAGATTTGAAACTAGGACACTATGCTGAAAGGCAGAAGTGGTAACTACTCGGCTACATTGTACCTAATCACAGCTCTTTATATAAACAGACCTATGTTTGACTAGAGTGAGCACACTGTGGGGAAAAGCATGGTGATATTAAGCCGGCTGGGTCACATGATATGCAGTTCAAACAAATCATGCACGCCCCCTTTTAAACACACTGAAGCAGGATAAACCAGGCATGAAAGCCTTTGTGGTAAAACCCCTTTAAAGAGTTTGTGCAGGATTTGGAAAACATGGCTGCTTTCTTTCATATCTTGAATCATGTCATCCACATCTCAGAAGCTAGTGCTGCTACAGCAAAATGGATGGGATTTTCGGACTCCGCAGCCCCCAGATACCCAGAAGATGGTCAAAATTTCTAGGCACCCGAAAAAAAATGATTTTGTTCCCCATTGTTATTACTATGATGATTAGTATTATTATTTTTATTATTCTTTTTTTTTTATTATTTTTTTAATATTTCTATATTATTATTTTTATTATTACTATTTTTAGTCCTATCATTTGTATTATATTAGTTATGTGTTATTATTATAAGTAAAATTGCTGCTATTTTTTATCATTAATATAATATTATTGCTATTTTTAGTACTATTATCTGTATTATATTACGATGTGTTATTAATATTGCTTTTATTCATATTATTCTTATGATTATTATTATTTTATTTTTTTATTTGTACGCCTATTATAATAATTACTATTATTTGTATTATTATTGCTATTATTCTGTGTTATTAATATTATTGTTCTTATTATTAGAATCGCTTTGATGATTCCAGCTGTTTTTTTTTGGTTTTTTTGGAGGGGGGGGGCGTTCTTCAAGCCCCTAACCCACCCTCCAGTTCCCAGCAATCATTGCTGTCAGTCAAGAGACCGGTCACTATTGTTCACTTCTCACCTTGGAGCTCTCCGCCTCTTGCCCCATTACAAACTGATCAGTAGGACCGCCCTCTTGACAGTCTGTGCCCTCATTAGCATATCGGCTGCCAAAGCCAACTGATTGCTGAGGAACTTGGTAGGGGGTATTAAGCTAGAAGTAAAATAGAAAAGTGACTGCTGCAGTTTTCAGTGTTCTGCAGCCCCCCCCCCCCTGCTCCGGCGGATAAGTGTGGCCCCTGCTGCTCCATTCAGTGGGGGAGGGACAGAGGTAGAGGGGTTCAGCCGTCTGTTATCCCCATCGCTCCCATAAGCAGCACCTATGAGCACCGCTTTATTTGGGGCCTCTCTTCTAGTGATCAGTGGGGCCCCTAGCGATCATTCGCTTCTCACCCATCCTGTAAATAGGTGATCATTCTTTTCCTGGGGTGACCCCCATTGAAGTGACCTGAGGGGAGGATCAGCTTCCTAGTTCACATAACTTTACATTCTGCATTTTTAATACTTTGCTCTGTTTCCACAGACTCTGGACAAGCTGATCAATATAAACATCACGTCCGTCTGTAAGGTAAGGAAAGTTTTCCATCTTCTTAGTTTTTCTTGTAGTGACGACATATGGTCATAGTCCTTAAAGCATGCTGGGAGTTGTAGTTTTGGAGTATGGAAAGAAGTTGTCCAATGAACGCTAGGCCTCCTGGTTTTGTGTATACATAGAGGTCACTAATAAGAGATCTATACCAATCCCCCCTCCCATCCTCTATTCGCTGCACGGACCCTAACATGACCTGTCGGGATGACACGAATCGGACAACATGAATAAGATTACAGTGACTTGCCACCATTAACACATCGGGTTTGCGCAACCTCTTCATCCTATGATCAGTAGGTTAATCCTCATGTCCTACATGTACAGGGCCTCAATCAATTCTCTTCAGGCGGACAGGGGACAATTAGGCTATGTCCACACGGCTTATTTTGGGACGGATTTCAGCCCGTAATTTGCGCCGTACTGCGCGAATTACGGGCTGAAATCCGTGCCAGTCATTACGGTAATCCACAGTTCTTATAGAGAACTATGGATTCCGTCTCTCCTCCCCGCTCGGACAATACGGCGAGCGGGGAGAGAAGTGACATGTCAATTGTTCACGGCGGGATATGCACCGTGGATAATGAATGTCTATGGGGCCGGCGAGCTGCCGGCCACACTGCCCCCGCTGCCGAGCACATGGCTTAAATGTGGGCGAAATCCGTCCCGCAATTACGCCGTGAATAAGCCATGTGAACTCGGCCTTGAAGGGGTTTTCCAAGATTTTTAAAAACATCCCTACCACCTCCTGCTGCACTAAAATAAAAAAAATTAACCCTATTCACGAGCTCCAATGTTCCTCCACTGGTCCCTCACTGATGACGTCACATTGATGCTGCAGCCAATCACTGACGTCTGTGATCACATGATGTACATGCAGTCATGTGACTGCTGAGGCCAGAGATTGGCTGCAGCATCATGTGATCCATGAACATGACCTCATCAGTGAGGGACCGGAGGGGACAACACTGGAGTGCTGGCAGCGCTGCAGCGGTGGTGATGGGAGAGGTAGGTCCTGTGTTATCTACACATTGGTATCGCCTTTCAGTGTAATCCTGCCTGTGCTGATAAGGAGGAGACTGCTGGAAAGTTTTCTCTACGGAACAGGAAGTGTCAGACAATTAGGGCACGTCCACACGGCAAAGGCCAAAAACCGGTCGAATTTACCGACCGGTATTTGGTCTTTTTTTGGCACGTAGGGTGGCGGCTTTTCTCTGGTTTGTGGATTCAAGTCGCCCTCTTCACACCCACATGTTCTGCCCGAAAACCAGGCGGAAGAATGACCATGTTCTAAGTCTTTCGGACCGCCGGCGGAAAATACGTGCAGTTGGTACTGCTGCAGGGATTTTCTATTGAAATCTATGGGGGAGCGCTGCTTGTCGGTTTTCAGACGGTTTGTAAAACCACAAACCGTCTGAAAAACCGACCAATGACCTGTGCCGTGG
Organism: Phyllomedusa bahiana; assembly: GCA_025379985.1. Classification (NCBI taxonomy): domain Eukaryota; kingdom Metazoa; phylum Chordata; class Amphibia; order Anura; family Hylidae; genus Phyllomedusa; species Phyllomedusa bahiana. Next base: position 33,098 of record JAODAL010011716.1, read on the forward strand.
GGACAAGCCCTTAGGGTAAGTCCAGACGGCTAAGGTCTCCAGACGGACTTCAGATGGTTTTCGGATATGAAAACTGTCAACCATCCCCATAGACTTCAATAGAAAATCCGAGCTGTGGTCTACACCGCTTGGATTTTCTGACGCTCGGATATCAAATCCAATTACTGTCAAAAAAAAAAAAAACTTGGGACATGCACATTCTTCCGCCTGGTTTTTGGGCGGAGCACATACTGTTCAATGGCTAAAGGGGGCGTCTGAATCTACAAACTGCGGACTTAAAGGGAACCTGTCACATAGATGATGCCTCCTTGCTGAGGGCAGCACAAGCCAGTGTCCGACCTGCTGTTTCCAGCGCTGTGTCCCTTATTCTGTAAGATGCAGCAGTTTTCGTGTATTTAATGCTCAAATCTGCAGTTTTCACCTGAAAAGAGTCATACAAAGAGGCAGGTTTTTTTTTTCAAACCCCGCCCACCTGAGGCTAGCCCCTCCCACCCCACAACTGATAAACCTATTACTTTGAATAGGTAGAAACATGAGAACTGTCAGTGGGCGGGGCTAGCCTTTTGGTGGGCGTGGCTAACACCTGCTCATGAATAAGATTTGAGGGGTAAATGCTCTACAACTGCTGCATCTTACAGAATAAGGGACACAGCGCTGGAAACAGCAGGTCTGACACTAGCTTGTGCTACCCTCAGCAAGAGGGGCATAACCTATGTGACAGGTTCCCTTTAACCGTCCCCTAAAACCATTCAATAAAAGATAAAATACCTCCTGGATTCTTAATCGGAATCCAAACAGTATTTTGTTACCACCGTGTAGCCGAACCCTTATTAGGCCTAGGGGCCAAAGAGAAAACTGCAGGATATTTTACGAATATTGACCGTGAGATTTGAATTTAAAAAAAAAAAAAAAAAAAAACATAACGAAAACTTCTTCAAACCGGGTTTAACAAAAATAACAGTAAGTTATTTTCTGATGACACCTTCACTTCAAGGATATGTTCACACAGCATTTTGGGATCCGATTTGGGATCCGTTTTGGATCTGAAAATCGCATCCAAAAATGCAGCGGCGATCGGATCCAAAACGCATCCAACACGCAGGTGCATGTTGGCTGCAGCAGGATCGCACCCTATAGTTTTATTATAGGGCTCCTGCTGCGTCTTTTGGACCAAGAATTGACATGACAATGGAACGGATCCGAAAGACGCAGTGAGACGCACATCGACGATCAGTCATCTGAACACTGATGCCTGTTTCATATTAAAAGCAATATATAATCACACTGCTATTTGTTAGCTGCGGGTTTGGGTCCATTTAAGGTCCAACAGACGGATCCAATCACGCATCTATAAACGTATGTAAACAGGGACCCAACACGCCATTGATCATACCCTAAGGGCTAGTTCACACGGCTTATTGCCGACGTAATTGTGGGGACGGATTTCGCCCCGCAATTACGCCAGCTGCCATGCAGTGGGGGCGGGGCGGGGGGTCGGCAGCTCGCCGGCCCATAGACACTCATTATTCACGGCGCGTACACACCGTAAATAAAGTGCATGTCACTTTCTCCCCCCGCGGCTGATTCGCCGAGCGGGGAGGAGAGATGGAATCCATTAGTTCTCTATGAGAACTGTGGATTACCGTAATGGCAGGGACGGATTTCCGCCGTACTGCAGCGCAAATACGGCGCACAATACGGCTGAAATCCGTGTCCAAATCAGCCGTGTGAACATACCCTAAGTGTCAGGGACAGGGCCTGTGGCGGCTGAGGTTAGCAGTCACCCGGCTTTTCATAACACAGATACCAAATTTTAGTATCCATTTTTTTTACCCAAAGGACAGAACTAAGCGTTTCGTAAGCCAGCACTGCAGAATGTGGAGAAAGAGGTCGTCTTCAAGGCGCGCAATACTTGAAATGTAGATTTATTCACATATTTTCGCGGTCTTAAAATAAGCTTTGGTTCATCTTGCAAGACATGGTGGACACGTTTCCTGGCCCAATGTCTTGGCTAGCTTACCTTACACCGATGTTTTGCAAACCCAATTTTGGCACGTTTTGAGGCTCACTCATTGGAGTACATTTAGAGTGTGTTCACATGGCCTTTTGCAACGCATACTGTACGTGCCGCAATATGCTGGGTGTTTTAGAAGTACGCACTGTCCAGCACGTACTTCTAAGGCACAGGGGGACCGGCCGCCACCCACTCATTATCCACGGTGAGGACATGTCACTTCTCTCTCCCGGCATACAGTACGTGCATATTGTATGCCGGGGAGACGAGTAATTCATAGCTCTCTATGAGAACTACAAATTATCAAAATTGTGGGACGCATTTTGGGCATATTGAAGCACAAATACGTGCCAAAATGCGCTCCACAATTACTCCGTGTTAACATAGCCTTACTAATATCGTCTTCTACTTAGTGTAAACTTAGACCAGACAGTCTAAAAATGCACCTGGTTTATCACAGCACCTCCTGTTAATAAATTTGGAGCACGTGGAGACTGTCTAGTGTAAGTTTCCCCTTTTAGCAAGCTTAGTTTGCACCAGTAATTGCATAGATATTTGCCGTATGTCCTTTCACATTACAGGGGGGTTCTCTCACCATGCTGTTTCTCAGAGCCACAGGCAGCTTCAGATTCATGCTTTCTCACTCTTCCTGGTCAGGCCTCGGGTGGTTCTATAGCAATGATTAGCATATCAGCTCTGTATTCACAGCTCTGCTAACTGCACTGACATGAGTGCAGGGGATGAAATCCTTAGTACAGGGAGCTTCAGCGCTCAAAGTAAACAATCAAAAGTAAGTAATATCCTTTGTTTCTAAGGCTATGTTCACACGGCTTAATTGAGGGACGTAATTTCGCCCCGCAATTACGCCGTGTGGACGGGGGCGGGGCGGGAGCGGGGGAGTAAGCAGGGGGCCGGCACTTCGCCGGCCCATTGACTATCACTGCTAGCGGCGCGTATACGCCGCTAGAAAGTGACAGGTGAATTATCTCACCGCCCGGCGGATTCGCCGGGCGGGGAGAGGAGACGTAATCCATAGTTCTCTATGAGAACTGTGAATTACCGTAATGAATGGGCCGTTTTCGGCCCGTAATTGGTGCACTTCGGCGCGTAATTACGGACCGACATACGGCCCATTTTAAGCCGTGTGAACATGGCCTTAGAGTATGTCCACACAATGTATTTGCGGGACGTACTTCAGCGCTGAAGTTGAGTGCTATAATAACCCGACGTATTCCTCGGTGCACGGTACGCGTCCATTAAAAGAAGTGACATGTCACTTCTTTTGAGCGCTTACGGAGTGGGGAAAACAAAAGTGAACGGGAGTCGGGCCGGCACCCACAGCCTGAACAGATAGTGGGAGCCTGAAGCTGGGTGCGAGGAGCAGGCTTTGTGAAAAAAACAAAGGTGAAAACCACTTTAAAGTAAATCTCCCCCCGCTCCTCCAGGCAGTGCCCCCGCGACTATGGCCGCCGTGCCAGTAATAGGTAGCAGTTATTCTGTACAATCACTAGTATCTCGGTATATGTAATTGAATTTTATATAGTTAGAGTATATTCAGACTGCTTATTTAGCCGCATGTTTCGGCGCTCATTTTGCCGCGTATTGCGCTTTATATGTGGCGAAATACGCACCGCAATTACGGTAGTTCATAGAGAGCTATGAATTACGAGCTGTCTCCCTGCGCGTACAATACGATCGTATTGTACGCACGTGGGGAGAATTGACATGGCGATTGTTTGCAGCCCGTAAGCAATGCATGTCTATGGGCCCGGTGGACCCCTCCCCTTGCTGATCAGCGCGTGGTTCCAAAACACATGGCGTATTGCGGCGTGTACTATATGCGCCTCAATAAGCCGTGTGAACATACCCTTAGTACGGTTGAAAAAAGACACGTGTCCATCAAGTTCAACCAAGGGTGTAAGTAGAGAATCTGGGGAACACAGCACTGGGGTGGAGGGAGCAGTGTTGGGAGGATGACAACTGGGTGTTACTTTTAGGCACATTGGTTGCCACTTGCAAGAGGACAAGAGGATATGGTGGCTGCCTTTAGTAATATCAGGGCGCCATTCGGTCGAAGCCTCTGAGCCCCCCGCCCGTTACCAGCTCCTGTTTTGCACCATGAGCCCTTTTTCTACATTTGATCAGGAGCACTGCCTTTAAGGGGTTGTCTCACTGCAGGGATTGCTGCTTTTTATGTTAAAGATCTTGAAAAAAACAAGTCACTTTGCAATATGTGTCCATTAACAGTGTCCTACCTATTCCTAGCTATCCCCTCTTGTATGGACTGCATCAGCCTCAGGTCGCTATAGCTACAGACCTGTTTGATCTCTCCTGATAGGCTGCCAGCACTGGTTGCTATAGCTACAGACCTGGCTTCTGCTGCAGCCTAGTAGAAGCCAGTAAACACGCCCCTGAATTCAACATGAAACGATGAATCTATGTAGTGAGACGACCCCTTTAATGCCTTCTGCTGATGGTGGAAGCCCCAGTCCTGAACATATTCTTGAACTGGGAGATGAGGAAGAATAGATTTTGCCCCCGTTACTATTCCACATAGGGGTAGTTATGTCATACGGGGGGGAATTCTGTGAGGACTCTTCCTCTTTTCCCCCTGTGACGGGGGCTGTGCGTCGGTATGAGGATGGCTCATCGCCAGCGTAACGTAAGACCTCGGCGCGGGCATCCTGTCGGTGGTGGGGGGTATTTGTGGGAACCTCTCGTGTGTTTTTGCCATATGGAGCAGGATTGTCGCCAAACTTCTTAGGAGTAACAGCCCGAACGCTTTGCTGATCTTAGACTTCTTCAATCTGTTTTTTTTTCTCTCTCTCTCCCTTCTTTCCCTTTCTCGTCTGAACCATCTGCTTCCGTCCTGTGTTTTGCCATCAAACCATTTCTCAGTCCAAACTGATTTTTTTTTTTTTTTTTTTTTTTTTTACGAAAATCCTCCACCACCCCCTTTATTTTTTTTTCAAATTTTTTTTCTAAATATATATACATTTTTTTTTTACTTTTTTCTCTCTGTTTTTGTGCTTTCCGTTATCCTGGCGCATCGTGAGGATCGTTTCCTAATCCCCGCACTCCCTATTACTTGAGGAAGACATCCTTGTTAGTCGGTGTTGTTCAGGGGAATGTCTGAAACAGACGCCTACGCAGCAAGCATTCACCCACACAACTTCCGCCCACACAGTGCATCTCACCCACTTCCCTCCCATCGTCTCCACGTCTGGCTCCAGCACCGATCCCAGGCTGACGCTCAGATTCTCTTTTTTTTTTTTTTTTTTTTTTTATGGAGGGAGGAGGAGAAGGGAGGAAATATGCGGTTTTTATTATAATTTTTTGTTTTTATTTTTTATATATATATGTATAATTTTTTTTTTACACCTTTCTTACACTTCTTTGCATGCAAGAGGTGACTTGGAGGGAATACACGGCATTGACACATTTTGCTGTATTTTATACAGGGAGTTGTACTTGCATGTTTTTCCCTCTCCTCGTTGAGACGTGAGAGCTTTAGCTGCCGTCTCATTGACATCATTAGGATTACCCATTACTAGACGAGGGACGTGGAACCAATGGGCGTAGTGCAAAGATCTGATTGCGATAGTAGAACCTCGGCTTTAATATGTTTTACATCTAATGTGTTTTTCGGGGTTTTTTTTTGCTATTTTATTTTTCTGGCCGGTCAAATCAGTGCAGTGTAAGCCAATATATCTGCAAAGTGATGCAGTGGAATATCTCCAATATGGACCATTTGTTTCAGAAGTGTGAAGGGGGGGGGGTTTAACAGGCACCAAAAAGGCTGCCACAGAGTCCCCCCTAGGCTGCTACTTGGAACATTAGTCATGGTTTACAAAGATGCCCTGAAATTATAGATTGCCCCTGAGCTCTGGAGTCAGTACTTTGTGTTTTAGGGGTGTGGGGGGGGCATTGACTTGCATTGTCAGAGGTGCGTAATCTCAGCTAACAATTGACATGTTAATTCTCCCCCCGCCCGCATATAATACGATCGTATTGTACTTGCGGGAGGATGACGCGAAATCCATAGCTCTCTCTCATTTCGCTGCATATAAAGCGCAATACGCAGCGAAATAAGCCGTGTGGACATACCCTTAATGCTCCTCTTGCCTGGGCTGTCAGTTTAGGTGAACAACCATATCTTGGTATGTTCGCAGTTGGGCCAAACTCTTTACAGATGATTAATTGAACAGTGCTCAATGAGATGTTCAGAGCTAAGGCTATTTTTTTTTTTTTTTTTTTTTAACCCCTTACCCTGCAATACACTTTGCCACAACTTTATTCCTGAGCTGTTGTGTTTCTTGGTTTTCATAATGCTGTTTGTTATCTAATGTTCTCTAGCAGATCTCTGAAGCCTTCACAAAACCTCTGTAGTGATACAGAGACTAAATATCATACAGATGAGCTCTAATTACGTGACTTCTAAAGGCAATTGTTCGCACAGAATTTTACTTGGGGTGCGTTCACACAGTGTGTTTTTGACACTTTTTTGCCGCCATTTTTGCTGCGTTTTTTTGTGCAGAAAGGCATAGCAATTAAAGGAGTTGTCTCCCTTCAGAGTTTCAGAGAATGCATGAATGAAATACTCTGTCACTTCCTGGTTCAGACTGACTAATTTGCATAAGCTCCATGCTTGTACAGCTCCATGCTGTGCTGTGCTTTCAGATGCTAATTACATCAGATTAGCTTCTCAAACTACTAACAGGACTTCTTATCTGATCCCCAAAACAAAAGCCCTAATTACAGTTCTGTTTATTTTACATAAATCAAGCTTTTTACTGCTGAGCAGCACAGGACACTGCCAGGACCTGTGTGTGATGAAGTCACTCACTGTTCTCTCATTCAACAAACAGCAGGGGGAGAATTGTGTACAGGGCAGTTACTGAGGGAACTGAAATAGCCAGGGAGGTCATAAATTCACTTATATCTCCTTAGGGAAAACAGAGGAACAAAGCAATATATTTGGAAAATGTCTTTATTTTGTGTTCCCTACAATTTGAAAGCTATTCTTTGTAGCGAGACAACCCCTTTAATTCTGTATGTTGCTGCACAAAAAAATGCATCAAAAAATGTGTCAAAAATGCACCGTGTGAAAGCACCCTTAGGCCCCGTTCACACGGCTTATTCACGCCGGATTTGCGAGCCGGATTGCGCTTGCAATTCCGGCGTGAATAAGGGGCGGGGCGCGGCCCGCCGGCCCCATAGACACTGCATTATCTACCCGCGCCGTAAATAATGTGCATGTCACTTTCTCCCCCGCGGCGGATTCGCCGAGCGGGTAGGAGCGACGGAATCCATAGTTCTCTATGAGAGCAGTGGATTACCGTAATTACTGCGACGGATTGGCGCCGTACTGCAGTGCAAATCCGGCGCGCAGTACTTCGCCAATCCGCGCCGAAATAAGCCGTGTGAACACGGCCATAGGGTATGTTCACACGGCTTATTTTGACGTGGTTTTGGACAAGGTTTTCGGAGCGTTTCCACTCCCAAAACCTCGCCTGAAACACGCTTCTTCAGAAGAGGTTTTAGAGGCGTTTCTCTGCGAGGTTTTGGATGAGGTTTTCAACGAGGTTTTCACCCATACAAATTAAAAGCCAGGACAAAAACCACCTAAAACGCACCTAAAACGCGCTTCAAGAATTGACAGGACACTTCTTTTTCAGCGCTTCCAAAGAAGCGAGTAAAAACCTCGTTGTGTGTGAACTACAACGAGGTTTTACATAGGAATCAAAGAAATCAACTAGGGACGTTTTGGAAGCGTTGTGGGCGAGATTTTTGGTGAGGAAACGCTCCGCAAACCTCGTCCAAAACCACGTCAAAATAAGCCGTCACACGGTGCATTTTTTGATGCCTTTTTTGTGCAGAAATGTATGGCATTAATTGCTTTGCCTTTCTGCACAAAAAAAGCGTAAAAAAATGCACTGTGTGAAAGCAGCCTTGGGGTCATCGGTGTACAGGGGGCAGAATACATATGCACCAGACACTTATCAGTTTTTTAATTTGCAAAAATTTGGAAAAGCGCGGATCATTTTCTTTCCACTTCACAAACACTTGCTGCTTTGTGTTGCTCGATCACATACAATATTAGTAAAATGCATTGAAGTTTGTGGCGGTAACGCTTAAAAATGAGGAACAGTTCAAAGGGGGAGGAAGACCTTTTACAACCCACTGTATAACTATACGACATGACAAGTATTTCCTAATAATTTTTTTTGCTTTTTATATCCCCATCCGCCTCCCCCTTCATTACTTAGCAAAATAGCATGTCACTGGGACATAAGAGTTAGATTCTATGGATTATCAGACAGTGATACCAAAGTTTCTAAAGCATTTTTGCTATGAGGGAGAACCATTTTCTGCTAAAAATAAGTAGTTTAAAAAAATGGCCTAGTACAATTTTGTCTTTTTAGAATATATAGGAATTCCCTTACTGTTTTTTTTCTCACTCAGTCTTTTAGTAAAATTCCTTGTTATAATGCTTTATAGATAATCTTTTGATTGCCTAGGTATTTCACTCCCCAAAAATGTATAGATAATTTACACAAAAAAATTGTTACTGTGTACATACATTACTTGTACTGATTCTGAGTTACATCCTGTATTATCCTCCAGAGCTGCACTCACTATTCTGCTGGTGCAGTCACTGTATATACATTACTTATCCTGTACTGATCCTGAGTTACATCCTGTATTATCCTCCAGAGCTGCACTCACTATTCTGCTGGTGCAGTCACTGTACATACATTACTTATCCTGTACTGATCCTGAGTTACATCCTGTATTATACTCCAGAGCTGCACTCACTATTCTGCTGGTGCAGTCACTGTGTACATACATTACTTATCCTGTACTGATCCTGAGCTACATCCTGTATTATCCTTCAGAGCTGCACTCACTATTCTGCTGGTGCAGTCACTGTATATACATTACTTATCCTGTACTTGAATCCTGATTAAAAATTGTGGTGCATACTATATATAATAACACCTGTATTCTACTCCAGAGCTGGACTCACTATTCTGCTGGTGCAGTCACTGTGTACATACATTACTTATCCTGTGCTGATCCTGAGTTACATCCTGTATTCTACTCCAGAGCTGCACTCACTATTCTGCTGGTGCAGTCACTGTGTACATACATATATTGCATTACTGATGCCCCATCCATATATTTGACCTCCGCTACCATTATATGTATACTGGGATGTAGCTATAGGCTGCAATACACCAAGCATAGTCTACAGTGACTACATTTGGTTTGTTTTATGTTGTTGTAGGTTTCATTTGAAGGTCAAGGACCTCATTGGGTTGAGTAGTGTAGTCTGCAGACTTGCTTTCTATTTAGAGGAGTTGTCCAGCAAATAAAAAACTATTGTTAAATGGGTTCGGGGTGGGTAAAAAAAAAAAAAGTTAAACCCCCTACCTGTCCCGCACGGCTGCTGCTCCAGAGCTCTCCACCAATCTTGGCTTCTGGGTTCTTCCTGAGAGGCTCCATTGTACGTGACAGGAGCGCGGGCCTCCACTGTGTGTCAGGTCGAGAACCATGAAGGGAAGAGGAGCTGCTCACTGGGGAGGGGACAGGTAGGGAAGTATAACTTTTTTTTATTCTTGTTTTACTCACCTTATCCTTATTGATCAATAATGAGGAGATTAATAAAGAAGATTGCACCAAGTGAGTGAGAGCCATGGATGTGGTGAGTGAGTGCTGTGAATCGAGTGAGTGCCATAAATGTGGTAAGTCATGTGGACTGGGTGAGTGCCATGTATATGTTGAGTGAGTGCCATGGATACAGTGACTGAGTGAGTGCTGTGGACCAAGGTCGTGCCGTCAACTGAATGAGTGCCGCCGATGTCAAGAGGGAGTGCCGCGGACCAAGTAAGTGAGTGCCATAAATGTGGAGAGTGAGAGCCGTGGACTGAGTGTGTGGATGTGGCGAGTGAGAGCCGTGGAACAAATGAGTGCTATAAATGTGGAGAGTGAGGGCCCTGGACTGAGTGCCGTGGACCAAGTGAGTGCTATACATGTGGGCAGTGAGGGCCCTGGACTGAGTGCCGTGGACCAAGTGAGTGCTATACATGTGGACAGTGAGGGCCTTTGTCAGAGTGAGGGCCGTGGACCAAGTAAGTGAATGCTATATATGTGGACAGTAAGGACCATGGACCAAATAAGGGAGTGCTATATATGTGGAGAGTGCGGCCCGTGGACCAAGTAAGTGAATGCTATATATGTGTGCAGTGAGGGCCATGGACCAAGTAAGTGAGAGCCATACATGTGGACAGTGAGGGCCATGGACCAAGTAAGTGAGTGCTATACATGTGGACAGTGAGGGCCGTGGACCAAGTAAGTGAGAGCCATACATGTGGACAGTGAGGACCATGGACCAAATAAGTGAGTGCTATATGTGTGCAGTGAGGGCCATGGACCAAGTAAGTGAGTGCTATACATGTGTGCAGTGAGGGCCATGGACCAAGTAAGTGAGTGCTATACATGTGGACAGAGTGAGGGCCATGGACCAAGTAAGTGAGTGCTATACATGTGGACAGTGAGGGCCATGGACCAAGTAAGTGAGAGCCATACATGTGGACAGTGAGGGCCATGGACCAAGTAAGTGAGTGCTATACATGTGGACAGTGAGGGCCGTGGACCAAGTAAGTGAGATCAATACAGGTGTGCAGTGAGGGCCGTGGACCAAGTGAGTGAGTGCTATACATGTGGACAGTGAGGGCCGTGGACCAGTGAGGGCCATGGACCAAGTAAGTGAGTGCTATACATGTGTGCAGTGAGGGCCGTGGACCAAGTAAGTGAGTGCTATATATGTGGACAGTGAGGGCCGTGGACCAAGTAAGTGAGTGCTATACATGTGGACAGTGAGGGCCGTGGACCAAGTAAGTGAGTGCTATACATGTGTGCAGTGAGGGCTGTGGACCAAGTAAGTGAGTGCTATATATGTGGACAGTGAGTGCCATGGACCAAGTAAGTGAGAGCTAAAAATGTGGACAGTGAGGGCCGTGGACCAAGTAAGTGAGTGCTATATATGTGGACAGTGAGTGCCATGGACCAAGTAATGAGTGCTATACATGTTGGACAGTGAGGCCAATGGACCAAATAAGTGAGTGCTATATATGTGTGCAGTGAGGGCCTGGACCAAGTAAGTGAGTGCAATACATTGTGGACAGTGAGGGCCGTGGACCAAGTAAGTGAGTGCTATACATGTGGACAGTGAGGGCCGTGGACCAAGTAAGTGAGTGCTATACATGTGGACAGTGAGGACCATGGACCAAATAAGTGAGTGCTATATGTGTGCAGTGAGGGCCATGGACCAAGTAAGTGAGTGCTATACATGTGTGCAGTGAGGGCCGTGGACCAAGTAAGTGAGTGCTATACATGTGGACAGTGAGGGCCGTGGACCAAGTAAGTGAGTGCTATACATGTGGACAGTGAGGGCCATGGACCAAGTAAGTGAGTGCTATATGTGTGGACAGTGAGGGCCATGGACCAAGTAAGTGAGAGCCATACATGTGGACAGTGAGGGCCATGGACCAAGTAAGTGAGTGCTATATATGTGGACAGAGTGAGGGCCATGGACCAAGTAAGTGAGTGCTATACATGTGGACAGTGAGGGCCGTGGACCAAGTAAGTGAGTGCTATACATGTGGACAGTGAGGGCCGTGGACCAAGTAAGTGAGTGCTATACATGTGGACAGTGAGGGCCGTGGACCAAGTAAGTGAGTGCTATATATGTGGACAGTGAGGGCCGTGGACCAAGTAAGTGAGTGCTATATATGTGGACAGTGAGGGCCGTGGACCAAGTAAGTGAGTGCTATACATGTGTGCAGTGAGGGCTGTGGACCAAGTAAGTGAGTGCTATATATGTGGACAGTGAGGGCCGTGGACCAAGTAAGTGAGTGCTATACATGTGTGCAGTGAGGGCTGTGGACCAAGTAAGTGAGTGCTATATATGTGGACAGTGAGTGCCATGGACCAAGTAAGTGAGTGCTATACATGTGGACAGTGAGGACAATGGACCAAATAAGTGAGTGCTATATATGTGTGCAGTGAGGGCCGTGGACCAAGTAAGTGAGTGCTATACATGTGGACAGTGAGGGCCGTGGACCAAGTAAGTGAGTGCTATACATGTGGACAGTGAGGGCCGTGGACCAAGTAAGTGAGTGCTATACATGTGGACAGTGAGGACCATGGACCAAGTAAGTGAGTGCTATATATGTGTGCAGTGAGGGCCATGGACCAAGTAAGTGAGTGCTATATATGTGGACAGTGAGGGCCGTGGACCAAGTAAGTGAGTGCTATACATGTGGACAGTGAGGGCCGTGGACCAAGTAAGTGAGTGCTATACATGTGGACAGTGAGGGCCGTGGACCAAGTAAGTGAGTGCTATATATGTGGACAGTGAGGGCCGTGGACCAAGTAAGTGAGTGCTATACATGTGGACAGTGAGGGCTGTGGACCAAGTAAGTGAGTGCTATACATGTGTGCAGTGAGGGCCGTGGACCAAGTAAGTGAGTGCTATACATGTGGACAGTGAGGGCCATGGACCAAGTAAGTGAGTGCTATACATGTGGACAGAGTGAGGGCCATGGACCGAGTGAGTGCTATACATGTGGACAGTGAGGGCCATGGACCAAGTAAGTGAGTGCTATACATGTGGACAGAGTGAGGGCCGTGGACCAAGTAAGTGAGTGCTATACATGTGGACAGTGAGGGCCATGGACCAAGTAAGTGAGTGCTATATATGTGGACAGTGAGGGCCATGGACCAAGTAAGTGAGTGCTATACATGTGGACAGAGTGAGGGCCATGGACCAAGTAAGTGAGTGCTATATATGTGGACAGAGTGAGGGCCATGGACCAAGTAAGTGAGTGCTATACATGTGTGCAGTGAGGGCCATGGACCAAGTAAGTGAGTGCTATACATGTGTGCAGTGAGGGCCGTGGACCAAGTAAGTGAGTGCTATACATGTGGACAGTGAGGGCCGTGGACCAAGTAAGTGAGTGCTATACATGTGTGCAGTGAGGGCCGTGGACCAAGTAAGTGAGTGCTATACATGTGTGCAGTGAGGGCTGTGGACCAAGTAAGTGAGTGCTATACATGTGGACAGTGAGGGCCGTGGACCAAGTAAGTGAGTGCTATACATGTGGACAGTGAGGACAATGGACCAAATAAGTGAGTGCTATACATGTGTGCAGTGAGGGCTGTGGACCAAGTAAGTGAGTGCTATACATGTGGACAGTGAGGGCCGTGGACCAAGTACGTGAGTGCTATACATGTGGACAGTGAGGGCCGTGGACCAAGTACGTGAGTGCTATACATGTGGACAGTGAGGGCCGTGGACCAAGTACGTGAGTGCTATACATGTGGACAGTGAGGGCCGTGGACCAATTACGTGAGTGCTATACATGTGGACAGTGAGGGCCGTGGACCAAGTACGTGAGTGCTATACATGTGGACAGTGAGGGCCGTGGACCAAATAAGTGAGTGCTATACATGTGGACAGTGAGGGCCGTGGACCAAATAAGTGAGTGCTATACATGTGGACAGAGTGAGGGCCGTGGACCAAGTAAGTGAGTGCTATACATGTGGACAGTGAGGACAATGGACCAAGTAAGTGAGTGCTATACATGTGGACAGTGAGGGCCGTGGACCAAGTAAGTGAGTGCTATACATGTGGACAGTGAGGGCCGTGGACCAAGTAAGTGAGTGCTATACATGTGGACAGTGAGGGCCGTGGACCAAGTAAGTGAGTGCTATACATGTGGACAGTGAGGGCCGTGGACCAAGTAAGTGAGGGCCATACAAGTGTGCAGTGAGGGCCATGGACCAAGTAAGTGAGTGCTATACATGTTGACAGTGAGGGCTGTGGACCAAGTAAGTGAGTGCTATACATGTGGACAGTAAGGGCCGTGGACCAAGTAAGTGAGTGCTATACATGTGGACAGTGAGGGCCATGGACCAAGTAAGTGAGTGCTATACATGTGGACAGTGAGGGCCATGGACCAAGTAAGTGAGAGCTATACATGTGGACAGTGAGGGCCGTGGACCAAGTCAGTGAGTGCTATACATGTGGACAGTGAGGGCCGTGGCTTCTTTCAGCTTTGTTTCGTACATCAGTAACTTTTATTTGCTGGACAACCCCTTTACGTTTTTGGCGGGATAGTGACGTGCAGCAGCCAGATAAAGTCTCTAGGTCTCTTCTGACCATGAACACCTACGGACACATTTCTCATGTATGTAGGAGGTTTTTCCGATGTGCACACAGGAGGGTTTTGCGTGGTGCACACATGTGGATCACATTGGCGCCTTTTCTACGGATAGGATGTGTTCCCTTTTCTTCTGCCCTCCAGCCCCCGTTGCCTCTCCCGTACGTCGTCGCTCATGGTTGTCCTCTGCTTGTCTCTTGTAGATGACACGACTGGTGTTGCCCGGGATGCTGGAGAGGTGAGTCAGCTTCAGACTGGCAAGTAAACACTCCCCAGACGGGGACCTCATTATTATTTATAGGGGAGAATCCTTTTCTTTGAAAAAAAAACCAACCTTGATTGTGATGACTAATGCACTCGGCCTCCATGTTGGTGAGGATGGAGGTGACTCACGAGGACGCAGTGAGTCACCGGCATCGTGGAATCCTTCTCCTCTGCTGGTGATTTTCTTTTTAGAACAGAATTAAAAAAAGAGCGAGGTCTGAGTCATCAATACAATCTCAACAGCTTTCTATTCTTAGGGGGAATTACAGCGGAGGGGAGTGGGTGGATCTGCTGGGATTACCTGCAGCAGTACAACCATGATAGAGGTGGCAGCATGTCAACAAAGCGCCATGTGGGTATGGGGGGCGTGGGCCGAGCTGCAACGTGGACAGAGGTGCCGGTCACTGACTGCCGCTCCCTATTGCTATTGGGGAAACCAGGGCTGTGGAGTTGGCAAGCCAAAGCCCCAACTAAGACTCCTCAATTTCCCAAACCTCCGACTCCTGACTCCCTCATACTTGGTGCATGTTTAAGTGACAACTTTACTGTAGTAAAATGGTAACAGGCTGTTTATCACTTTGATACAATAATCAAGCTATTTAGGTAGAACAGACACTGACAAGCAAAAGGGTAACAATGTTTTGATCTTTTGAACACTTCTGGGTGGAGTTGAAGAAAAAGCTGTATTTGTATCCAAGCCCAGACTGCACCAACATTGGGAATGTGTAGAAGAGACCTGAGATCAGATTTTGGTCAAGATATGATTGAATCTGATTCAGAGCCCAGAAGGATTCAGGCCGTATTGAAAACCAAAGGTGGATTTCCCAAATACTAACAAAATAATAAAAATTAACATTTTGATTTTTAGGAGCAAAACAGTAACAATGCAGTTACAGGAAAGAATCCGCAGAACTAAGCAGATGCTAAATACTTGCAAGTCAGATTTATGTATAAGATCGGTAAGATGAGTGTATATAAAATTACAGTAGTCTCATGTACAAAGCTGTAGTGGATGGTGAGATATGGAGCCTGAAAGTCACAAGTTCAAAACATTGTTACCCTTTTGCTTGTCAGTGTAAAATATATTTATTGGATGTGACTGTAGAACACCAAAAAATTGTAAATATGCAAAACACTGCAGGAACATTTGTGGAGTCTCTGAATTTGTTCTGAGAAATAGTATTGGCTCCATCAGATCCTGCTTACATGACCTCACATCTGATCTCATTATTTCCAGGCTAGAGAACGGCCTCTCTACACTAACTTGGGTTGGGGGCAAAGCGTGACCACAGGGGCAACATCTCTTACAATGTCAGGGTATAAAGGAATTGCCTCAGCCACAGTCAGGTCTGATGAATGGTTGATCTTCTACTTCTTTGAAAACAGGTGAAACATTTTGCTGAAATCTGTTTGCCCTGGAGCAGAATCTTTTCCCTGGGCAGCGCTTTGCCTGCTCCATGTCATCAATTACACTCCTCATGTGATGAGGCTGAAGATATGGGAGCAGCAGCACTGGCCGGACCCAATCCCTCTTGCTCTTTGCATCAAACTAACTGGACCAACTTATTATATATTTTGGGAGTCTGAGTCGGTCCATTTTATGACGACTCCGACTCCTGCAAAATAGGCACCGACTCCACGACTCCGACTCCACAGCCCTGGGAGAAACCCTACTTTTTATTTTAGGTTTTTTTGCCTAGTGCCAATATCTGTCCCCCAAATCCGTATCCTGCTGCTCATTAACGTTCTGCAGGGCAGGGATACAATTTGCCCAAAATGGGATCCGTACATTGCAACTCGCCCTGTTATCAGCCAGTGCCATAAGATACATTTCTTTTTCCATCCATTGCTTAAAGGGGTTGTCTCATTTCACAGTTTCATAGAGCAAAGCAGCATTCTTTCATTCATGCATCCTGTCACTTCCTGGTCAAGCTGTCTGTAATTAGCATATGAGCTCCGTGTATGCAGATTTCTGCTAATTGGATAAACAGTCATCTTCTCTGAGGTCTAGAGAAGCTTCAGAGCTAAAGTAAATAGTAGTTATTAGTGTCTTTTGTCTGAAAGATCAGATAACACACAAGCTCTCAGGCTGCCTGCAGTTCTGTGCCACAACCTGTGTAATGACGTTACCCTGCCTCAAATAGAACAAACAGCAGAGGGAGAGCAAAGAAACAGGTCGGTCACTTGGTGAACTAGAGAGCCATCAGAAGGAGATAAAATCACTTGTAGCTCATCAACAAAAAAAAATGAACAAAGCAATATATTTGGGAAAACCTCTTCATTTAGTGTTCCCTACATGTTGAAAGCTGATCTTTCCAGTGAGACAACCACTGTAACGTCTTAAAGGGAACCTATCCTGCCATGTCTGAAAGCAGGAAGTGGTAGAGGGAGAGAAGCTGAGCTCTGTGATATATAGGTTTATTTGATAGAGAGAAGCTGAGCTCTGTCATATATAGGGTTATATGATAGAGGACAGAAGCTGAGCTCTGTGATATATAAGGTTATATGATAGAGGAGAGAAGCTGAGCTCTGTGATATATGGGGTTTTATGATAGAGGACAGATGCTGAGCTCTGTATTATATATGGTTATATGATAGAGGAGAGAAGCTGAGCTATGTGATGTATAGTGTTATATGAAAGAGGGAGAGAAGCTGAGCTCTGTGATATTTAGGGTTATATGATAGAGGAGAGAAGCTGAGCTCTGTGATATATAGGGTTATATGATAGAGGAGAGAAGCTGAGCTCTGTATTATATATAGGGTTATATGATAGAGGAGAGTAGCTGATCTCTGTGATATATAGGGTTATATGATAGAGGAGAAAAGCTGATCTCTGTGATATATAGGGTTATATGATAGAGGAGAGAAGCTGAGCTCTGTGATATATAGGGTTATATAATAGAGGAGAAAAGCTAAGCTCTGTATTATATATAGGGTTATATGATAGAGGAGAGAAGCTGAGCTTTGTAATTTACAGTGGGGAAAAAGTACGGTATGTAGTCAGCCACCAATTGTGCAAGTTCTCCCCCTTAAACAGATGAGAGGCTGTAACTGACATCTTAAGTCGACCTCAATTATGAGAGAGAAAATGAGCAAACAAATCCCGTAAATCCCATTGTCTGATTTGGAAAGAATTTATTTGCAAATTATGGTGGAAAATAAGTATTTGGTCCCCTACAAACAAGCAAGATTTCTGGCTCTCACAGACCTGGACCTTCTTCTGTAAGAGGCTCCTCTGTCCTCCACTCATTACCTGTAGTAATGGCCCCTGTATAAAAGACACCTGTCCACAACCTCAAACAGTCACACTCCAAACTCCACTATGGTGAAGACTATAGAACTGTCGGAGGGCACCAGAAACAAAATTGTAGCCCTGCACCAGGCTGGGAAGACTGAATCTGCAATAGGCAAGCAGCTTGGTGAGAAGAAACCAACTGTGGGAGCAATAATTAGAAAATGCAAGACATACAAGACCACTGATAATCTCCCTCCATCTGGGGCTCCACAAAAGGTCTGGGGGTCAAATGATAACAAGAACGGTGAGCAAAACTCCCAGAACCACACGGGGGACCTAGTGAATGACCTGCAGAGAGCTGGGACCAACGTAACAAAGGCTCCCATCAGTAACACACTACACAGCCACGTACTCAGATCCTGCAGTGCCAGACGTGTCCCCCTGCTTAAGCCAGTACATGTCCGGGGCCCATCTGAAGATCGCTAGAGAGCATCTGGATGATCCAGAAGAGTATTGGGAGAATGTCATATGGTCTCAGATTAAACCAAAGTAGGACTGTTTGGTTGAAACACAACTCGTCGTGTTTGGAGGAGAGAGATTGCCAAGTTGCATCCACAGAACACCTTACCTACTGTGAAGCATGGGGGGGTGGGGCAACATCAGGCTTTGGGGCTGTTTCTCTGCAAAGGGACCAGGACGACTGATCTGTGTACATGAAAGAATGAATGGGGCCATGTATTGTGAGGTTTTGAGTGCAAACCTCCTTCCATCAGCAAGGGCATTGAAGATGAAACGTGACTGGGTCTTTCAGCATGACAATGATCCCAAGCACACCGCCAGGGCAACGAAGGAGTGGCTTCGTAAGAAGCATTTCAAGGTCCTGGAGTGGCCGAGCCTGTCTCCAGATCTCAACCCCATAGGAAACCTTTGGAGGGAGTTGAAAGTTTGTGTTGCTAAGCGACAGCCCAAAACATCACTGCTCTAGAGGAGATCTGCATGGAGGAATGGGCCAACATACCAGCAGCAGTGTGCGCCAACCTTGTGAAGACAGAAAACGTTTGACCTCTGTCATTGCCAACAAAGCAGACAGAACAAAGGATTGAGAGGAACTTTTTGTTATTGACCAAATACTTATTTTCCACCATAATTTACAAATAAATTTGTTCCAAATCAGACAATGTGATTTTCGGGATTTGTTTTCTCATTTTGTCTCTCATAGTTGAGGTCGACCTATGATGTCAATTACAGGCCTCTCTCATCAAGTGGGAGAACTTGTACAATTGGCGGCTGACTGAGTACTTTTTTCCCCACTGTATTAGACTAAATTGTATATATCATTTAAAAAATCATTGCGGTTTGGGCTTTAAAAGTGTCTGTATTTAAATGGTTTTATGCTTATTTGTAAATGAAAAACTATAGGAGCGTATAGATGTACAGAAAATCAGTCTATGTTGCTCTCAGTGAACCATAGGTGTCCCTCTTTGACCAGGTATGTATTATAGTAAAATTCCTTTAATGCTACATGAATGGGATGTGATAGGTTCCAAATGATCAGATAGTTCAGATTATCAGAGAGTTAGAACGCTTGGCATGGTGCTTCTCCCCAATGAGATACTTCACCTCTTTTGAGCCAAACTTCATGCCTCTCACCTACATCTAACCTATTGCTACATCCAATAGGTGGAATACAAAAAAAATGGTAATCTAAAATCTTCCTGTGATTGTGGGATTTAAGATTATCGTGCAGTTCTGTCCTGGATTATCAAATGCTGGATTAAAGGAAATTGCCAAATATTATTTGTTTTTTTCAGGTCCAAGGGTGTGATCCTCAACATCTCCTCGGCCAGCGGCATGTACCCCGTCCCACTTCTTACTGTGTATTCTGCTACTAAGGTAGGAAACATAATTTGTGGGCAGATCAGCCTAAAGGGTAACGACTGTTTTTTAGCTTGTGACATTCCGATCAGCACCTCCGCGGCGAGATCGCTGGGTGCCGATTTATTTGCATGGTGGCTGGAAGCCCCATGACGTATTTACTTCATGGAGAAGGGTGTACAAGCGATCGCGCCCCCTTAGGGGCGTTCCAGGAGTTAGAAAAGCTTGTTGGTCCATCGGGGCATGACAAAAAATAGAAGATACTTACCTCCCAGAGGCTCTCATTCAGTCCCGGCACCTAGTCTGTTCACCCAGGAAGTAAGCAGTGAACGTTCATCGATCACGTGACCGGTGCAGCCAATCACAGGTCACCACGTCCCCCGCACATGACCTCTGCGGCTTGTAATTGGCTGCAGTTGTCACGTGAATGAAGACTGTTCCGTGCTTCAGCCGGGATGAACGGGCGTGTCCAGGAGGAACGTATGAGACTTATCTTCTATTTTAACTCCTGTCCCGACAGGCCAACGAGCATTGTTCGGAGCACCCCTTTAAATTTAAGAGTCCATTTGTGTTTGAATTTGGTCTCATCATCATGATATTAATTCATTATTGATCAATCCAATTAAGGTTATAATTCAATTGGAAGATCTCCTACAGATAGCCTCTCGTAGGCGATTATGTTACAGCGCATACCTGTGTGTGGCAAAAAAAGTGTTTATTTGCTCGTTGATATTACGCGCTTGCAAGTGTGTGATTACAACGAGAAAATGACGCGGACCGCCCGAGGCAGATTCTGCCTTCTGTGCCCTTGTATTGCTTGATGCATACACCTGTCAATTCTTCACAGTATACGCCAAAAAATACACAACTAAAATCCTTATCTGCAGGATGACTTTACACTGTACTTGAACCTCGTTTAAAGCGTATTTTGCTGTGTACTTTGGTGAAAATTGCGTGCCAAAATACATAGAGTGAACATACCCTAAAAGTTCAAATCATTCCCACTGGAACCTCCAACCCTTATGGGAACCGAGCTTTTACCTTTTTTTTTGTTCTTTTCATTCCTCCTAAAAAGAGTTTCTAAAACTTAGGCCTGGTTCCATCAGCTATTTAGAATCTGCCGAAAATCCGACGGGACCCTGTGTGGCATAGACATCAATAAAAATCTGTGCTGTAGTCTAAACTTCAGTGATTTGTTCTGATCAGATTTAAAAACATGTCAGATATTCTGCCCGGATTTGCCGCCGGCCCTGTATATTAACTGTATGGGACCAATGGCAAATCCGAAAACTGGCTATGGTTTTGGAACGTTCTGTGCCAGAACCCACAGTTCAGCAATGTTACAATGCCGTCGGATTTTGGACGCCATTTTACAGTTTACTGTGTGGACATACAGGGATCTTTCAAGAAAAAGTGACAATTCCTACTAGACGAGCATCTGGATGTGTCTGACGGGCGGTGCCACTATCCGTTATGCGCAGAAGTGCTTGTTCTTGTACTATGCTCTGAACAACTCGCGGTTCCACATGTATCTCCGCCAGAACAGTGAGTTGTTCATTGCTGAGCGCAGGAGCAAGCACTTCTGCTCATCATGGATAGTGGCACCGCCCGTCAGACACCTCCAGATGCTCGTCTAGTAGGAAGTGTCCCATAAATCTTTGTATTCTACTCCCTTGGAACATTGTGGGTAAGTAGACTTTGATTATACATAGCTCTCATGACCACGAACGCACTCTTGTCTCCCCTTTCCGGTGGACAGTGTACTCACCTCTCCACGCTCCTGCTCGGCTGCAGTCCTCTGCTCTTTGCCGGTGAGCATGTACCTGCTCCCTAAGGCATGCGCGCCGGCTCTGTGAGATGTAAAGGGCTTGCGCACCGGTGATTGGATAATCATCGGGCACTGACCTTATATCTAGGGCTTATGCCCCTTGCTAGATCGTTGGTGTTAATTAGTTATTTTTTTCCTGAGGGAGATAGTTGTGTTATTCCGTGTACCAGACCTCCGGCCCGTTTCTCCTGACCACATTGCAAGGAGGCGCTCACTCGGCCACAACCGCAAGCAAGTCACGTCAGGGGTAGCAATCTGGGAGTCTCCCGCCGCACAAGACCAACCATCCTTGGGCTCTGTTGGAAACCGGGAGGGTCCTTTAGACTATGCTCTGTGACATGGCTTTTACCAGCACTTGCAGTGGTCCAGATTATCCACTCCATAACTGGGACAGTAGCCACGGCTTGTTTTCACTACCCCCACGATGCCGCCATTGCTGTCTTTTCCGCTGTCTTGGGAGTGTTTCTGAAGGTATCTGATTGGTCTTGCCATATTTATTATAGACCTACATTATTAGACTCTAAGGCCCCGTTCACACGGCTTATTCTGCCGCGGATTGGCGCCGTACTGTGCGCCGGATTTGCGCTGCAGTACGGCGCCAATCCGCGGCAGCAATTACGGTAATCCACTGCTCTCATAGAGAACAGTGGATTCCGTCGCTCCTCCCCGCTCGGCAAATCCGCCGCGGGGGGAGAAAGTGACATGCACATTATTTACGGCGCGGACGCATTGTCTATGGGCGGGAGCGGCGCCCCCGCCGCGCCCCGCCACCTTATTCACGGCGGATTTGTGCGCTCAATACGGCGCACAAATCCGTCGGGGAATAAGCCGTGTGAACACGGCCTAAGGGTATGTTCACACGGCGGAATTGCGGCACGCATTTCGCCACGTATTTGTGCTTCAATATGGCCAAAATGCACGCCGCAATTACGGTAATTCATAGAGAACTGTGAATTACGCCTAGTGTCCCTCACGTACAATATGATCATATTGTACGCCGGGGGAGAGAAGTCACATATCACTTCGTGGTGCTTACGCCGGCCGCCCCCCCCCCCCCTCCTGCGCTGAATATTGTGTACTTCTATAAAACACGGCGTATTGCGGCGACTACAGTACACATCCCAATACGTCGTGTGAACATAACCGCCTTCCAGCAGGCTTTACTATTGGTACTTACTGATATTATATATTTCCCCCAAAAGAATACCCTTCTATAAAGTCTCAACGCATTTCTTTCCCAAGCTTATATCTGAGAATTTGCATGTTTAGGGCAAAACAGAAATCACCAGCGTTCGTTTACTGCTGGGGCCGTCCTTGTCGGGACGATGTCCCCATGATTGTGCTAAGCAGCCATTATACATTATACGTTATATTACAGTTACCCTATTTGGATATAATTTGCCCTATAGGGTTACCTCTGTTTGTTCTGAACTGCTATTTTGATATTAAGTTTTAGTCACTTTTTTTTTTATTAAATGAATAATTGAAAGTTGAGGTTTAACACAGATAAATGCAAGGTTCTGCACATGGGGAGGAAAAATCCATTCCATGATTAATAATAATAATCTTTATTTATATAGCACCAACATATTCCGCAGCACTTTACAATGTAGAGGGTATAAGTACAGACAAGGAACATAAAAAAAACTACTTACAGATCAGACACGAGGTATGAGGGCCCTGCTCCCAAGAGCTTACAATCTATTAAATGATTACTTGTTAAAAGCAAAAACGCTGGGAAAAAGTGACTGGAGAAGGACTTGGGAATCCTGGTGGACAGTAAACTTAATTGTAGCAGCCAGTGTCAGGCAGCAGCTGCCAAGGCAAATAGGGTTATTGGGTGTATTAAAAGGGGCACAGATGCACATGATGAGAACATTATTCTCCCACTATACAAGTCACTGGTTAGACCACACAGGGGATCTTGGGGACAGGTTTGGGCACCAGTGCACAGGAAAGACATTGTAGAGCTTGAACAGGTACAAAGGCGGGCAACAAAAATAATAAAAGCACTGGGTGGACTGCAATACCCAGAGAGATTAGCAAGATTAGGGTTATTTAGTGTTCTCCATTCTGTTCTATGGGAGTTCCCAGCACAGGGGAGCACTGTGTTCTCCATTCTGTTCCATGGGAGTTCCCAGTACAGGGGAGCGCTGTGTTCTCTAATCTGTTCTATGGGAGTTCCCAGTACAGGGGGGGCACTGTGTTCTCCATTCTGTTCTATGGGAGTTCCCAGTACAGGGGAGCGCTGTGTTCCCCATTCTGTTCTATGGGAGTTCCCGGTACAGGGGAGTGCTGTGTTCTCTAATCTGTTCTATGGGAGTTCCCGGTACAGGGAGCGCTGTGTTCTCCATTCTGTTCTATGGGAGTTCCCAGTACAGGGGAGCGCTGTGTTCTCTCTAATCTGTTCTATGGGAGTTCCCAGTACAGGGGAGTGTTGTGTTCTCCATTCTGTTCTATGGGAGTTCCCAGTACAGGGGAGTACGGTGTTCTCCATTCTGTTCTATGGGATTTCCCGATACAGGGGAGCACTGTGTTCTCCATTCTGTTCTATGGGAGTTCACAGTACAGGGGAGCACTGTGTTCTCCATTCTGTTCTATGGGAGTTCCCGGTCCAGGGGAGTGCTGTGTTCTCTATTCTGTTCTATGGGAGTTCCCAGTACAGGGAAGAGCTGTGTTCTCCCTTCTGTTCTATGGGAGTTCCCAGGACAGGGGAGCGCTGTGTTCTCTCTATTCTGTTCTATGGGTGTTCTCAGTAGAGGGGAAAGCTGTGCTCTCCATTCTGTTCTATGGGAGTTCCCAGTACAGGGACACTGTGATCTACCATTCTGTTCTATGAGGAGTTCCCAGTACAGGGGAGCACTTGTTCTCTCTATTCTGTTCTATGGAGTTCTCAGTAGGGGGAGAGCTGGTGCTCTCCATTCTGTATCTATGTGGAGTTCGCAGTACAGGGGAGCACTGTGTTCTTCCATTCTGTTACTATGGGAGTTCCCAGTACAGGGGCGCGCTGTGTTCTCTCCATTCTGTTCTATTGAAGTTCCCAGTCCAGGGGAGCGCTGCGTTCTCCATTCTGGTCTTTTGGAGTTCCCAGTACAGGGGAGCGCTGCGTTCTCCATTCTGATCTAAGGGAGTTCCCAGAACAGGGGAGCGCTGCGTTCTCCATTCTGTTCTATAGGAGCTCCCAGTACAGGGGAGCGCTGTGTTCTCTCCATTCTGTTCTATGGGAGTTCCCAGTACAGGGGAGCGCTGCGTTCTCCATTCTGGTCTATGGGAGTTCCCAGTACAGGGGAGCGCTGTGTTCTCTCCATTCTGTTCTATAGGAGTTCCCAGTACAGGGGAGCTCTGTGTTCTCCATTCTGTTCTATGGGAGTTCCCAGTACAGGGGAGCGCTGTGTTCTCTCCATTCTTTTTTATGGGAGTTCCCAGTACAGGGGAGCGCTGTGTTCTCCATTCTGGTCTATGGGAGTTCCCAGTACAGGGGAGCACTGTGTGCTCTCCATTCTGTTCTATGGGAGTTCCCAGTACAGAATGGAGAGCACTGTGTGCTCTCCATTCTGTTCTATGATATTTCCCAGTACAGGGGAGCGCTGTGTTCTCCATTCTGTTCTATGAGAGTTCCCAGTACAGGGCAGCGCTGTGTTCTCCATTCTGTTCTATGGGAGTTCCCAGTACAGGGGAGCGCTGCGTTCTTTCCATTCTGTTCTATGGGAGTTCCCAGTACAGGGGAGCGCTGTGTTCTTTCAAATCTGTTTTATGGGAGTTCCCAGTACCGGGGAGCACCGTGTTCTCCATTCTGTTCTATGGGAGTTCCCAGTACAGGGGAGCGCTGTGTTCTTTCCAATCTGTTTTATGGGAGTTCCCAGTACAGGGGAGCACTGCATTCTCCATTCTGTTCTATGGGAGCTCCCAGTACAGGGGAGCGCTGTGTTCTCCATTCTGTTCTATGGGAGTTCCCAGTACAAAGGAGCGGAATGTTCGGCCATACTCGGAATGCCCATAGAACAGAATGGAGAGTTGGGAGAAAATGTGACTGATTCTCCATTCTGAGCCTAAATTTTTAGGGGTCTGTTCCCGAGATAGGTGCGGGTTGCGTCTCTGGGACCTCTCCTTGCACTTTGCCATCAAAGTCTATGGTGGAAACTCCCCTTTGTGGTGCGAATGGTCGCCTGCCTACTGGGGGTTGTAGTCCCCTTCTCCCAATAGGTCACTGCATAAGAGATTCCCACAGCTATAACTGCTTTTCCCCCTTTTGTGTCGTGCAGGCTTTTGTGGATTTCTTCTCGCGGGGTCTGCACGCAGAGTACAAGAGTAAGGGAGTCACGGTGCAGGTGAGTGAAGTGCGTCGCTGCTGCCGAGGATCCTTGTTATTGTGTGGTCGCCATGGAAACAGCAGATGTCTTGGCAACAAGGAGATCACGTTCTGAAGCTCAGGACTGGGTGACGTCTTCGCCTCCTAAGCTTCTCATTGGTCTGAAATTAGAATTTTTTATTATTATTATTTTTTTTTTTTATTTTAGCATTTTAATTTTTTTTTTTTTTTAACCTAAATCAGTCATGGATTAAATAATTGAGTTTATTCACAGGGGGGACCCACCTTATGCTGGTGTCCAAACACAAGATAATGGATTGTGAGGTTGCTTGACTTGAATTTCTCATTATTCTGCAGTCATGTTAAAGGGGTTGTCCATGTCCTAATAAAGATAATATAATATTAAAGGGGTTGTCCATGTCCTAATAAAGATAATATAATATTAAAGGGGTTGTCCATGTCCTAATAAAGATAATATAATATTAAAGGGGTTGTCCATGTCCTAATAAAGGTAATATCATATTAACGTGGTTGTCCATGTCCTAATAAAGATAATATAATATTAAAGGGGTTGTCCATATCGTAGAAATTATAATACAATATTAAAGGGGTTGTCCATGTCCTAATAAAGATAATATAATATTAAAGGGGTTGTCCATGTCCTAATAAAGATAATATAATATTAAAGGGGTTGTCCGTGTCCTAATAAAGGTAATATAACATTAACGGGGTTGTCCATGTCCTAATAAAGATAATATAATATTAACGGGGTTGTCCATGTCCTAATAAAGATAATATAATATTAACGGGGTTGTCCATGTCCTAATTAAGATAATATAATATTAAAGGGGTTGTCCATATCGTAGAAATTATAACACAATATTAAAGGGGTTGTCCATGTCCTGATAAAGACAATATAATATTAAAGTGGTCGGCCCCATAGACTTGCATTATTCTCGGCGCATATACGCCGTGAATAATTGACTTGTCACTTCTCTCAGGCCGAGCGGGGAGAGGAGGCGTAATCCATAGTTCTCTATGAGAACTGTGGAGTACCGTAATGACTGGGATGTATTTCACGCAGCACGGCGCGAAATACGTCCCATTTTAAGCCGTGTGAACGCGGCCTTATCCTACTTCCGGACAGGGACGTCACCATTGACCACCATTCAACACTGTTCACTTCTGAACGGTAATGTAAATAATTTTCCAAATAATACAAAAACAAAAAAAGGTGCACATAATTGGTATCGCCATATCTGCAAAGGTCTGATCTATTTGAATACAGGCAGTCCGGCAGTCCTTGACTTACACACTTACACCGTTCCGACTTAAATCTGTCCCCTAGTTACAAACGTAGATTTATGGGGCATGCTGGCACTTGTAGTTCCATGTTCCACAGCAGATAATTGCTGTGGAACGACAAGTTCCAGCATGCCACAGCAGCACATGAGGTGACATCTGCTTAAAAGGGGCACAGACAGCAAAACAAATATAAAAACCCTTCCCTGCACTATCCGAAACAAAAAAAAAAAAAAATCCTTTTGTGCTGGAGTTACCTTTAATAAATGTACTTGTTCCGACTTACATACAAATCAACTTGAGAACAAACCTAGAGTCCCCATCCTGTACATAACCCAGGGACTGCCTGTATAATATGGTGAACACTGTAGAAGAAAAATAAATTCCCCAAACCAGGAAAGTGTTTGTGGGTTTTTGGGTCCTTATGTGTCTCCAAAAATTGGAATAAAAAGTCGCAAAAACTACATTTCAGTCCCCCAAAAATGAGCCCTCACTCAGGTCTATAGGTGGCAGAAAGGAAAAATGTGTTGGTCGCAGGAAATGGTGGAACAGCGCAAAATTAGAAAAAATTTAAAGTTTTTATTATTTTAAACATAATGAAAACTGTACACCTTTTGGTTTTACTGCAGTTGTCCCAACCTGCAGAGTACACGGAGCACAGAGCAGCCGCCCCAGGTATCCAGGGCGTTAGGTGAAGTTAAAACTTGACGTATTTAAAAAAAAAAAAAGGTATACAATCTATATAAAGTTTCCCAGCTGACGCCTTTCGGCATTAACCATGCCACAAGTAAGGCTATATGCCGAAACGCTTCAATTGGGAGACTATTGATTTGGATTGTATATCTGTTTTTTTTTTTTTAAATAGGACTAAATAAAAATTAAGTTTTATATTCACCTATCCAGCTGCCGGGATACTGTGAGCGGGGCCTGGATGCTCTTTGTTTGGTGTTGGTGGACATTGTGGAGCGCCTGCTAGCTCCGTGCACTGCAGCTGAGACGGCTTCTTGGATCCACAGATAGTGAGCGAACTGTACACAGCATCCGGTCCTCTTCTGACCAATCGGCTACTAGTCTATATAGCATGAAAATAGGCAAAAATCTGGTCAAGAAATCCCATATAGAAGTGCTTCTGACAATACAACGGTCTCTCAAGTTACAAAGGACTCGGGATACAATATTTTCAGCATACAATGGTGCAGTACTACATGTAAGAGCAGTACAGGACATTTAGTACCACACCGTACCATAGGGAGCTGCAATAAACCGCCAATCACTGCAAGCACCTCACTAATCCACGTAAGAGCAGTGCAGGACATGAAGTACCACACTGTACTGTAGAGAGGCGCTATAGACCACCAATAAACTGCTTTCACTCTCTAATACAGTAAGAGCAGTAAACAGGACCACTGTATGAAAGGGGGTATACAATCGCACTCTTAACTGTAAAAACAGACGGCATGTAGTCCCCACCATTTATCACCAATGCATGCACCTCACTAATACATGTAAGAGCAGTACAGGACATGTAGTACCACACTGTACTGTAGAGAGGCGCTATAGACCGCCAATCACTGCCTGCACCTCTCGAATACATGTAAGAAGCAGTATAGGACATGTAGTACCGCATGTACTGTAGGGGAGGTGCTAAAAGACCGCCAATCACTGCCTGCACCTCTCTATTACATGTAAGAGCAGTTAAGGACATGTTGTACCGCACTGTACTGTAGAGAGGCGCTATAGACCGCCTATCACTGCATGCACCTCTCTAATACATGTAAGAGCAGTACAGGACATGTAGTACCACACTGTACTGTAGAGAGGCGCTATAGACCCAATCACTGCATGCACTCACTAATACATGTAAGAGCCAGTACAGGACATGTAGTACCACACTGTACTGTAGAGAGGCGCTAATAGACCCAATCAACTGCATGCCCCGTCACTAATACATGTAAGTGCAGTACAGTACATGTAGTACCACACTGTACTGTAGAGAGGGCTATAGACCCCCAAAATCACTGCATGCACCTCACTAATACATGTAAGAGCAGTACAGGACATGTAGTACCACACTGTATGTAGAGAGGCGCTATAGACCACCAATCACTGCATGCACCTCACTAATACATGTAAGAGCAGTACAGGACATGTAGTACCACACTGTACTGTAGAGAGGCACTATAGACCACCAATTACTGAATGCACCTCACTTATACATGTAAGAGCAGTACAGGACATGTAGTACCGCACTGTACTGTAGAGACGGTATAGACCGGCAATCACTGCATGCACCTCACTAATACAGAAATTTTACTAGTAAAATGTTCCTGATAATTGGTTGGATCTTGCATCAATCACATCTGCCGCAGATCAGCAGTGTCCGGGACATTGTATGCTGAGTTTCCCAGGAAAGACCATTGTCTGCTGAAGATGTTGTATCCATTGTAACCTGAGGGACACTATGGTTCTGACTCGTATATCCACAATATATATAACCACATACAGTAATAATCCTGTAACATCTAGTCTCAGCCTTGCGGGGAGCAGGTTGCTGTAGCTGGACGGATCTGATGTATCTGTTCTCACGTGACCCATCCACACGTAACCTCTGCATAGAAGAGCTGGCTGTACGGAGGTCATGTACTGGGAGTCACTGATCCATGTTATACAGCCGCCTTATTAGCTCACTGCCGCCATCTAGTGTCAACAGCGTATGCCTGCAGCCAGTGCCGGCTCCTCCGTATACTGCGGCACAAGCAGTAATGATACATTACAGGTACAGATCAGCCTCCAGATAGAGGAGGCTTGTAAGGCGCCTGCTGATGCCACTCATCATGTTAGGAGATTAGGCCATTAGATTTTATGCTTAATACATCGACCAGCCATAACATTAAAACCTGCCCGAAATGTTGTCGGTCCCCCTCCTAGAGGCCTGGACTCCATAGAACCTCAGAAGAGTCCTGTGCTGTCGGCAGCAGATATTGTAACTTGTGACATGCGGCCTCCATGGATGGGACTTGTCTTCCCGCTCATCCCACAGATGCTCGATCGGATTGAGATCTGACGAAATTGAAGCCGAGTCTCCACCTTCAGCTCTTTGTCCGGTTTCTCATTCCTGGGCAGTTTTTGCAGTGTGGCCCCCAGGGAGCATTAGCCTACTGAAAGGGGCCCCTGCCACTGGGGAATCTTCTGCCATGAAGGGGGGACTTGGTCTGTACAATAGGTAGGTGGTACATGGACCAGGAACATCCATATGATGCCAGGACCCCAGCAGCACATTGCCCATCACATTACCTCCGCCATCTTGTCTTTTTCCCATACTGCATCCTGGTACCATCTCTTCACCTGGTAAGTCACACAGTGGCCATCCACATGGTGCCAGGAACCCCCAGCAGAACATTGCCCATCACATTTCCTCCGCCTATTCTCTGCTGCCTCTCTCCCATGACCTGTGCCCCACCCTCTATGCCAACAGGCATTGATCGCCCCCCTTTGCACCCAGTGCACCCCACTTTTTGAATGCCAGGAACTCCCCAGCAGCTTATTGCCCATCACACTGCCTCCGCCATCTTTTCTTCTTCCCATTATGTATCCTGGTGCCATCTCTTCACCTGGTAAGTAACACACACGCACCCGGCCGTTCCATGGTGCCAGGATCCCCCAGCAGACATTGCCTTCACCCCTGCCCATCTTTTTCTTCTTCCCATTATGTATCCTGGTGCCATCTCTTCACCTGGTAAGTAACACACACGCACCCGGCCGTTCCATGGTGCCAGGATCCCCCAGCAAAACATTACCTGTCACCCTTGCCATCTTGTCTTCTTCCCTTAGTTCATCTTGGCGCCATCTTTTCCCCAGGTAAGTGCCGCACACGCTTCCGGCCGTCCACATGGTGCCAGGAACCCCCAGCAGAACATTGCCCATCACACTGCCTCCGCCATCTTCTGTTCTTCCCATACTGCATACTGTCACCATGTCTCCCCCAGGTAAGTGACCCACCCAGGCGTTCACATGATGCCAGGGCCTCCCAGCAGAACATTGTTCATCACACTGCCTCCGCCATCTTGTCTTCTTCCCATACTGCATACTGTCACCATGTCCCCCCTAGGTGAGTGACGCACAGGCACCCAGCCGTTCACATGACGGACAACGTGATTCATCAGACCAGGCCGCCTTCTTCCAGGCTCACCTTCCACTGTAGATGGTTTTGTTGGTGGACTCTGACTGGTTTGTGGCTCTTGGACGCATATACAGCAAGGTACAATACCCTGTGTGTCCTGACACCTTTCAGTCACAGCTGGCTGGGGACTTTTCAGCAATTTGTGCTCCAGTGGCTCTTCTTTGGGATAAGACCAGTCAGGCTAGCCTTCATTTCACGTGTCTATCAGTGAGCATTGGGCCCTCATGACCCGGTCACTGGTTGTCCTTCCTTGGACACTTTTGGTAGGTTCTATTCACTACACACCAGGAACATCCCCTAAGACCTGCCATTTTGGCAATGCTCTGACCCAGTCATCTACACATCGCAATGTGGCCCCTGCTCAAATCCTTAGGCCTACACATCAACCTCAGGAACTGATGGACTTGACGCCTAACATACCCCCCCCCCCCCTCCCAACAGGCGCCATTGTCCCCAGGTAATCAGTGCTATTCACTTCACCGGTTTTAATGATATGGCTGGTAGATGAATATTGTAAAATCATAAGTAAGCATTGGCCAGCACTCCGATAAAGGCCGCGGGCACATTATACGACCTCTTGTGACGTTCCTTCTGTATCTTGTTTCTGTCTGCAGAGCGTCCTTCCATTCTTTGTGGCCACCAAACTGAGCAAGGTCCGCAAGCCAACATGGGACAAGCCGAGCCCAGAAGCCTATGTGAGGTCCGCCCTGAATACTGTTGGTCTACAGACCCAGACTAATGGCTACCTGCCTCATGCTATCATGGTAAGACAATATGGTATATAGCACTGCAGATCAGATTCTGGTGGTCTTTGTCCGTATTCATGACCTGAGTGTGTAGGACCTAAAACGTGAAACAGTGGCTCTGCACCTGCAATGTCTTATGTATTATGCTGACAGAAGAACCCTTCATTATAGTGATCTGTAGGGGTCCCTTGTGTATTTAATATTTTAATATATGTGCAGAGCTCCCTTTTAAGGCTGGGCTCACGTCTATTTCCTTCATAGTTATATGATACAGGAGAGATGCTGAGCTATATGATCTATAGGGTTCTCTCCTCTATCATATAACCCTATATACCTGTTTTGCCAAGTTTTTCAATACAGGTTCTAGGTACAGCTTTAAAGAAGGCCGGTCAGTCAGGGTACAACGCAATTTTATTTAACGTAGGAATCAATCAATTATGATCAAATATAACATATAAGTAAGAGAATAAACTGCTTACAGAAACTAGTGTGACATTGGGGACAGTTTTGCTAAATATGTATTTACAAAGGTTAAATACTTACAAACTTCACCTCGGAGCTTGCATCACCTGTTTTTATAACTTCAGCCATTGAGAAGCTAAATGGTGAAAACAGGGAACTCCAGGGACTTTCAACACCGGCGCAAGCGTCCTTACCGCCGGGTACCAGCTTCTAATTTCACCAAAGCCTCTCTGGCTCTTATATGTCTTAAACAAAAAAACTGGCAGACACAACCTACGTATTGTGTCCACTTAGAGCACAAAGTTCTTTTGTATGACCTCATCTTGTATCATGGAGGGGCCAACTCCCTGAGTCTCAGATAAGAAAATACAGAATCACTCCGAAACCAGACGATGCGGCCCCCTTAGGTCGTAAATTAAGTGAAGTCTGTAGGCTTGAGAGCTAAACAGAGGTATGCAAGCCTGTGTAATTATAGCTTGTGATACAACATTGGAAATTATAATTAGCTTAATATACAAGTAATGGAAATTATGACATCAAATAGTCACAAATTTCACTAGCACTACAATACCACAGAGCTCAACTCCTCTCCCTCTATCATATAACCCTATATATCACAGCGCTCAGCTTCGCTCCTCTATCATATAACCCTATATATCACAGAGCTCAGCTTCTCTCCTCTATCATATAACCCTATATATCACAGAGCTCAACTCCTCTCCCTCTATCATATAACCCTATATATCACAGCGCTCAGCTTCGCTCCTCTATCATATAACCCTATATCACAGAGCTCAGCTTCTCTCCTCTATCATATAACCATATATATCACAGAGCTCAGCCCCCTCTCCCTCTATCATATAATCCCATATATCACAGAGCTCAGCTCCTCTCCTATCATACAACCCTATATATCACAGAGCTCAGCTCCTCTCCCTCTATCAAATTACCCTATATATCAGAGCTCAGCTTCTCTCCTCTATCATATAACCTGATATATCACAGAGCTCAGCTTCTCTCCACTATCATATAAACCTATATATCACAGAGCTCAGCTTCACTCCTCTATCATATAACCCTATATATCACAGAGCTCAGCTTCTCTCCTCTATCCTATAACCCTATATATCACAGAGCTCAGCTTCTCTCCTCTATCATATAACCTGTATATCACAGAGCTCAGCTCCTCTCCTCTATCATATAACACTATATATCAGAGCTCAGCTTCTCTCCCTCTATCATATAACCCTATATATCACAGAGCTCAGCTCCTCCCCCGCTATCATATAACCCTATATATCACAGAGCTCAGCTTCTCACCTCTACATAAAACCCCTATATATCACAGGCTCCAGCTCCTCTCCTTTCATCTTATAACCCTATATATCACAGAGCTCAGCTCCTCTCCCGCTAGAATAAAACCCTTATATATCACAGAGCTCAGCTCCTCTCGTCTATCATAAAAACCTCTATATCACAGAGCTCAGCTTCTCTCATCTGTCATATAACCCTTATATCAACAGAGCTCAGCTCCTTTTCCTCTACATATAACTCTATATATCACAGAGCTCAGCCCCCTCTCCCTCTATCATATAACCTATATATCACAGAACTCATCCCCTCCCCTTTATCATATAACCCTATATATCACAGAGCTCAGCTCCTCTCCCGCTATCATATAACCCTATATATCACAGAGCTCAGCTTCTCTCATCTGTGCGTAACTCATAGATTTTTTTTTTTTAAATATTGCTTTTTAAGTGCCAGTAAATTGACACATTGTGGAGTGTCCATTTTATATTTAGTACACGCAGTCTTGGTGCCGAAGAGCTTTTGGTAGGATTTATTCCCATTTTTAAATAGGTGTCATAATTACCCTTTTTGTACCGAATTGTGCCAGAGGATTGTGAAGCCAGACAGCCTGATACTGATCTTGGAATCAAAGCGTTTATACAGTTGAACCCAGCAGTTTCCCTCCCCTCTATATAAAGCCCCATCTGCAGGTTTCTCTCTCCTCTCTATATAAAGCCCCATCTGCAGGTTTCTCTCTCCTCTCTATATAAAGCTCCATCTGCAGGTTTTTCTCTCTGACATGAAATCAGAATAAACCTTCCCTGTTTTAGGTCAATTAGGAACCAAAATTATTTCTATTTGCCAAATGCAGAATAATGAGAGGGAGAATTTTTAAGATATTTGTATTACTTTCTGCAAAGTCACAAGTTTCCATAGTCTGGGATTACTCCGCCTTTACACAATTTGGGGCCGCCCATATGATGAGGTCATGTCTTTGGAAGCTTCTGATAGGTTTATTGGCAACATCTGAGTTAATTAGAGACACAGTTTGGATGTTTTTATTTAACCACACCAGAAACACACACGATCCTGTGTGTAACATCATGGGAAAGTCTAAGAAATCAGTCAAGATATCAGGAGAGAATTGTAGACTTGCACAAGTCTGGATCTCTTGGGTGCAATTTCCAAATATCTGAAAGGTGCCTCGTTCCCTCTGTACAACAATTATATGCAAGTACAAACAAGATGGGAATGTCCAGCCATGATACCACTCAGGAAGAAGATAGGTTCTGTGCCTCAGAGATGAACATGCTTTGGTCCGACATGTGCATATAAACCCCAAAAACAAAAGCAAAAAAACCTTGTGAAGATGCTGGCAGAAGCTGGTAAGATTGTGTATTTATACACAGTGAAACAAGTACTGTATCAACATGGGCTGAAAGGTCACTCTGCCAGGAAGAAGCCATTACTCCAAAAGAAAACAGATTAATGTTTGCAAATGCACAGGAACAAAGACCTACATTTTTGGAGACATGTCCTGTGGCCTGATGAAGGTAAAATTTAACTGTTTGCCTATATTTACCATCGTTACATTTGGAGGAATAAGGGAGAAGCTCAGAGGCGTTGCTAGGCTCCCAAAACATCCGGAGCCCTTAAGTTTTTCTGAGTAGGGCTGGGTGCACACGGAATTTTTTGCGTCTCATTGTGAACTGCGGATGTATTTTTACAAGGAAAAAGCTTTGTATGTAGGTCAGGAGGAAATATAAGTGATTACACTGCAGTTACAATTAGTGACTTACAGGAGCGTCTCTGAAGAGTTGTTCTCTTTCTCTTCTTCTCCATCTGGCCCAGACGGCCATGACGTCTTCAACCCGCCCCAAAAACTCTTCACTGAAAATGTACAAACAAACATCTTAGACTCCTCATTTTATCTGCATTCTCTAAAATTTTCTTCTCTATACAAAATCCCCATTTATAGTGCCCCAAATGGTAATAATTACCCCTTGTAGGTAATATTTGGCCCCTTATAGCCTGGTAGTAGCCAACTGTAGCCAGGTTGTAGCCCCCTCTAGCCAGGTTATTAGCCCTCTTATCCGGGTTTTACTGCCTCTGTAGCTAGGTTATGCCCCCTTTAGGCAGAAATACCCCCCTGTAGCAGTAACATGCCCCTTGTAGTCAGGTTATTAGCCCCTGTACCAGGTTACTGCCCCATAGTCAAATATATATACCCCTGTAGCCAGTGATATGCCCCCCTGTAGCCAGTGACAATGCCCCCTGTAGCCAGTGACATGCCCCCCTGTACCCAAAGTGACCTGCCCCCTGTAGCCAGTGACATGCCCGCTTATGCAAAATATGCCCCCTGTAGCCAGTGACATGCCCTCTTAGCCATATTATGCCACTTGTAGCCAGTGTCTTGCCCCCCTTGTAGCCAGTGTCTTGCCCCCTTGTAGCCAGTGTCTTGTCCCTTGTAGCCAGTGTCTTGTCCCCCTTGTCGCCAGTGTCGGGCCCCCCTGGTAGCCAGTGCCTCGCCCTGCCCCCCTTGTAGCCAGTGCCTCGCCCTGCCCCCCTTGTAGCCAGTGTCTTGCCCCCTTACCTAATAAAAATAAAATAAAAAAAACCTACTTACCTAATGAGGCCCGGTCCGCGCGTCCTGGCCCTTTCAGCTTGAGGGGCGGTAAAAGCAGCGTGATGTCATCACGCTGCTTTCGCCGTCTCGGGGGCCCGGGATTCCTCGGCCGGCAGAGCTGCCAGCTTAGAGGATCCCAGCGTCGCAGGAGGGTGATGAAAGCGGCGCGTCACACCCCCTGTGACGCTCAGATGTATGTACGGCGCTCGGTGAGCACCGTACATACAGGGGAGGAGACAGGACGGAAACGATCCGTCCTGCCTCCTCCCCGACTCTGACTGCGCGGCTGCTGTGGAAACGGCCGCGCAGCCCAGAGACATCGGCGGGCGCCCCCGCACTAAGGACCCCTCCAGGCCCACGGCAAACAGCCTGGAGCCACCGAGACCGGGGCACAGGCGGATTCAGTCGGGGCTCGTGCCCCGAATGAATCTGCCTAGCGACGCCCCTGGAGAAGCTTGGAAGCCTAAGAACACCATCCCAACTGTGAAACACGGGGGTGGCAGCATCATGTTGTGGGGTTGTTTTGCTGAAGGAAGGACTGGTGCTCTTCACAAAATAGATGGCATCATGAGGAAAGAAGATTACGTGGCAATACTGAAGCAACATCTCAAGACAACAGCCAGGAAGTTACAGCTTGGGTGGAAATGGGTCTTAATAACCCGAAACTACTGCCAAACTGGTTACAAAGTGGCTTAAGGAGAACCAAGTCAATGTTTTGGAGCGGCCGTCACAAAGCCCTGATCTCAATCCTATTGGAAATGTATGGGCAAAGCTGAAAAGGCCCGGGGCGGAGCAAGAGACCCCCAAACATGGCTCAGTAACCAACAGTTTTGGGGGGAAGGGGCAAGAATTCCCACCAACTATTGTGAGAAGCTTGTGGAAGGATCCAAAACGTTTGACCCAAGTCCTACAGTTTAAGGGCAAAGCCACCAAATACTAATGAAATGGATGGAAACATCTGACTTTACAGAAAGTAATAAAAATGCTTTAAAAATCCCCTCTCTCATTATTCTGCATTTGGCAAATATAAATCATTTTGGTTCCTAATTGACATAAAATGGGGAAGATTTATTCTGATTTCATGTCAGAGAGTGAGAAAAACCTGCAAATGGGGATTTATATATAGTGTATGGAAACTTCTAGTTTCAACTGTATGTGTTGTACCATATTCATGTACAACCAGCTCAGATGAGCAAGATTTACCATTTTACATTATATGCCAGTGGTGCTAAAATACTACACATGAAGCTGCTGTAAAGCATCTCTCTAAATGCTGTTAAAAGCAGCTCAGGCAAGATGGCCGCCCCCATATTCCTATATAGGCGACAGCAAATCTACAATCAGAAAATACAAACGGCAAAGAAGAAAATACTATGGATCAGCATCTGGTTTTAATTAGTAAAAAAAAAAAAAAAAATCCCTTTAAATTCCCTTTAACATTGTTGACTTTGCATTTTCATTCACTTGAGGATATTTGGGAATTTGGAGAACCGGTAAGTTGTGCTGTATTTGCACAAGCAGAATGCTTTGAGGCCTTGTGTCCATTGTGTCGCAGTGTGTGAACAGACTCCAATCCATTGCTCCTGTTTTTCTCGCCCCCAGGGCTGGGTGACCGGATCTCTGCTTCCTTCCAGCATTGCTATGAAGCTCGCCATGAACGTGAACAAAGGGCTCCGCGCTCGTTTCCTGAAGAGAGCAAAGAAGAACTAACTCGCCGCTCTTCTCCTTTCACTTCTACCAAATCGATACGAATCTGCAGGTCTTTTATCATGACTGAATGTATATGACGACCCGGTGACTAGATCCTCGCACTAACTCTTGCTGCATCTGACCGCTCCAGTGTTTTACCCATTTTTATGCTTTTCTCGCTGTAGACCCTGAATTTTCTGTTCCTTTAGGCCATAGACGTGGGTCATGTGTGGACAACTCCTTTCCATTTGACCTATTAGGACATTATAGATGGCGTTTCCCACTTGGGATCGCCAAAGCAGAGAGGTCGCGTCTCCTTCTCTGATGGTCCTGCTTCATCCATTTATTACAGGGGCTACCAGTCACTTAAAGGGCTTATCCAGCCTAAAAATATATGCATATTTCATACACCCTATTAGTGTGGGACAGTCCTCTTTTCAGGATTCTCATCTCTTGGCCAAAGTGGAGAGCAGCTCTGAAGAGCGTCCCTTGCTCCGGAGGAGCCGTCCTGTTCTGCATGACACAGGCAACCCACTGATTTTAATGTAATACTTTATTTCCCCTCTGGTGACGCTGCAGGGCAACTGAACACTTAGGGGGTGTTCACACAGCGTGTTTGCGGAGCGTACTTTGGCGTGCAGTTGCACTCAAATCCCCCCCTCGCAAATACATGTACGGTAAAAAGAATGTTACCAGTAAAATCACTGTGTTCATTCAGAAGACAGTGATTTTACAATTCACGTATTTCTCGGCATGTAATGTACACATTACTTATTTCGGGTGCCGAGAAATTAAAAACTATACGAGGCAGAGAGCTGCCAGCGCGTACTTACAACAGCGCTAGTAAAGGCGTATGGCGGCGCATACCTGTTTGCACTATAACACGCCATCTGAACATACCCATAGTGCCAGGTTTCCCCCCCTAGATTACAGCTGATCACTAGGGGTCCTAGCTTATTATTAAAAGGAATTTTCCAAGAGTGTTAAAAACCTTCTGCTGTGATAAAATTGCAAATTCCCCCATACTTACCTCTCCCATTTTCACTTTCTGTTTTAGGATTTGCTTAACTTTTTACTTAGAAATCGTAATTCAAATTATATAAAACTATATATCACAGGGCTTAGCTCTGTTAGATGGCAGGAAAAGCTATCAAGTTAAACGGGTTCTCCACTTTGGACAATCCCTATTTTTTTAAGAGCATTTCTTAAAAGGGTTTTACACAACTTTTAAAAACCTCCCTACCATCTCCCACTGTGATTAAATAGAAAACGAATTCATACTTACCTCTCCCATCACCACTGTTCCAGAGCTCCAGTGTCCCCCTTCCCAGTCATGTTCAGGGATCACATGTGGTTTCAGTCGTCATGGTTCAATATAAAAGTCAACATGAGGTCCCGATTGGCGAGCATCATGTGACCATAGAGGTTTTTATTGGCCAGCATTGTGCCCCTGAGGTCATCTATTTGGGTGCGCTTCATGTGACCAGAGATCAGTGATTGGCTGCGATCATGTGACCACGAGGTCGGGATTGGCTGCAGTTCTGTGATCACAGAGGTCATATTTGGGGTGCAGCATCATGTGATCCAGAGGTCAGGGTTGGGGCAGCATCATGTGACCCCAGAGGTGGGATTGGCTGCAGCTTCATGTGATCACAGAGGTCAGGGATTTGGGGGAGCATCATTGACCACAGAGGGGGATTGGCTGCAGCATCATGTGACCCAGAGGTAGGGATTGGTGCAGCATCATGTGCCACAGAGGTATGATTGGCGCGCATCATTGTGGACCACAGAGGTCATCTATTGGCTCCCGCTCATGTTGACCATAGAGGTCATCTTTTGGGCCCTGAGCATCTGTGACATAGAGGTCATCATTGGTGCACGCTTTCATGTGACCACAGAGGTCAGTGATTGGCTGCAGCATCATGTGACCACAGAGGTCAGAGATTGGCTGCAGCATCATGTGACCACAGTGGTCAGTGATTGGCTGCAGCATCATGTGACCACAGAGGTCAGTGATTGGCCGCAGCATCATGTGACCACAGAGGTCAGTGATTGGCCGCAGCATCATGTGACCACACAGGTCAGTGATTGGCTGCAGCATCATGTGTTCCATGAACATGATGTCAGTGAGGGACCGTGGGGGGGGGGAGCACTGGAACATTATTAGCATTAGTTCTCTATTTAGTGGAAGACGGTAGGGAGGTATTTTAAAAGTTGTGGAAAACCCCTTTAAGAAACTCTTTTAAAAAGTAGGCATGGTTCGAAGTGGAGAACCCCTTTAAAGCAAACTTCTGATATGGCTTTTGCTGCCCTATCTCAGAGCTAAGCCCTGTGATATATGGGTTTATATGATTTGAATTACGGTTTTTGAGTAAAAAGTGGAGCAAATCCTAAAACAGAAAGTGAAAATATCTTTTACCCTTACACATACAATGGTTGACAGTTTGCTTTTTACACACTCTGACACAGAGAAAGCTGTCAATCACTGCATCTGGGCAAGGTGAGTAGGACTTACTCTTTTAGGATTTACTCCGCTTTTTACTCCTGCTCCAAATCGTATAAACCTAAATATCACAGAGCTCAGTGCCGCTCCCTCTATCACATCCTGCTCTAAGATCGGGCAGCATAAACCCCCTCTGACAGGTTCGCCTTTATGTAACATGTAGTACTGCATCTTACGTGTAGTGGCCACTGCAGTTTTTACGCACATGCTCTATAGTGTATTTATATGAGAACCTGTGCTGTCCCTGCCTGCAAGGGTCTCCTACCGATATAGAAGAGCTAGAACTATGGGACTTGTAGTTCTTCCAGTGCTGTAAGGACACTGTATGCCTTTGCTGACCTGAGAAAACACCACAGTGAGATCTTGTTTATGGTACTTGCACTAGACAAGACTAAAATGTATTGCACTGACATTGGGGGAGAGTTATCAAAATTGCCGCAAAAAAAAAAAATGGTGCAGTCGTCATAGCAACCAGATTCCCGTTACAACAAAAGCTGCAACCTAGTTAGTCAGAATGAACTATGGGCCTCATTTATGAAAACTGTCTAAGCTCAAGACTGTCCTCGTTGCCCATAGCGACCAGTCAGAGCCCATAGCGACCAGTCAGAGCCCATAGCGACCAGTCAGAGCCCATAGCAACCAATCAGAGCCCATAGCCACCAATTAGAGCCTATAACAACCAGACAGAGCTGAGCTTTCATTTTCCCAAAGCAGTAAAAGAAATGTAAGCTGAGCTCTGATTGGTTATGAGCTCTGGTTGCTATGGGCAACAAGGACAGTCTTAAGCTTAGACAGTTTTCAGAAATGAGGCCCAGTAACTCCAGTTTGTTGATAACTCTCCCCCATCGTGACTGGAAACTGGGGCTTCCTATGGTTGCACTGTTTGTCATATGGGGTGAGCTCCTGGAGGTAACCCCACCAATGTAAGCCGATCAAGAACATGTCTTCATGATGTTTGTAACGAGGTCACTGAGACTGTTTAGTTTTTATACTAATAAAGTTAATTGTAGGCAATAGATTGTGTCATTGGTTATTATTCGTCAGTCCCCCACACAGTGCTACAGTCAGGGCTGTGGAGTCTGAGTCGGAGCCTATTTTTCAGGAGTCGGAGTCGTCATAAAATGGACCGACTCCCAAAATATATAATAAGTTGGTCCAGTTAGTTCGATGCAAAGAGCAAGAGGAATTGGGTGCGGCCGGTGCTACTGCTCACATATCTTCAGCCTTATCACATGAGGAGTGTAATTGATGACATGGAGCAGGCAAAGCGATGCCCCAGGGGAAAAGATTCTGCTCCCAGGGCAAACGGATTTCAGCAACATTTTCACCTGCTTTCAAAGAAGTAGCTGAGATCAACCATTCATCAAAACTGACTGTGGCTGAGGCAATTCCTTTATACCCTGACATTGTTAGAGATGTTGCCCCTGAGGTCACCGCTTTGTCCCCAACCCAAGTTAGTGTAGAGAGGCCGTTCTCTAGCCTGGAGATAATGAGATCAGATTTGAGGTCATGTATGCAGGATCTGATGTTCCTGCAGTGTTTTTCATATTTACAATTTTTTTGTGTTCTAAAGTTATATTCAATAAATATATTTTACACTGACAAGCAAAATGGTAACAATGTTTTGAACTTGTGACTTTCAGGCTACATATCTCACCATCCACTACAGCTTTGTACATGAGGCTACTGTAATTTTATATACAGTCATCTTACATCTTATACATAAATTTGACTTGAACGTATTTAGCATCTGCTTAGTTCTGCAGATTCTTACCTGTAACTGCATTGTTACTGTTTTGCTCCTAAAAATCTAAATGTTAATTTCTATTATTTTGTTAGTATTTGGGAAATCCACCTTTTGGTTTTCAGCACTGCCTGAATCCTTCTGGGCTCTGGAATCAGATTCAAGCACATCTTGACCAAAATCTGATCCCAGGTCTCTTCTACAATTCCCAATTGGTGCAGGACTGGACTTGGATACAAATACAGCTTTATCTTCAACTCTCCCCACAAGTGTTCAAAGGATCAAAACATTGTTACCCTTTTGCTTG
This sequence comes from Phyllomedusa bahiana, assembly GCA_025379985.1. Lineage (NCBI taxonomy): Eukaryota > Metazoa > Chordata > Amphibia > Anura > Hylidae > Phyllomedusa > Phyllomedusa bahiana. Next base: position 75,705 of record JAODAL010011716.1, read on the forward strand.
TCAGTGTCTGTTCTACCTAAATAGCTTGATTATTGTATCATAAGGTGATAAACAGCCGGATGTTACCATTTTACTACAGTAAAGTTATCACTTAAACATGCGCCACGTATGAGGGAGTCGGAGGTTTGGGAAATTGAGGAGTCGGGGCTTTGGCTTGCCGACTCCACAGACCTGGCTGCAGTCCCATGCAACACCATTAAAAGTAGTGTGGAGGTCGGAGGCGCCCATATAATACTGATGATAGAGAAGAGGGGGGTGAGCACCCCCAGTCTGTAACTAGACCGAGGAGACGGCCTGACCTCATGATCATCTGATGGCGCCAGCAGCAGTGTCAGAGGGTGTAAGGAGTTGGGCAACGGGGCAAATGAAGATCGGCTACACTGGATATAATTGTGGGAAACTCTCAGCTATGAGGTACACAGTGAAGACACATTATTATGACCACTCCCTTCTTTCAGTGTCTGCAGCACATAGCTCACATGTGGTGCACTGGCTTGGTGGGTATATAAGGTGTGTGATAGGCTGTCTGCACACAGATCTTTTGTTGCTGTCATGAGGCGAGTTGCAAAAAGGGATGATTATTAGCTCTCGGGCACAGGGTATTTCTGACACATTGCAGTTTGTTACCTGTTGGCGGCTGCTGTGAAAGTATAGTGAGCGGAGAAATGGCGCCATTGTGAATAAGAGACATGGAAACTGCGAACACCAGGCACCATTGATGTGAGAGGTGAACGACAGCCACTAAGGTGCATAAGGGTGGAGGATACACTACAGGGGAGCAGCTCACCACCAAAATGACCCCGGGGGCGACCAGACGTGTGTGTAACACAACAGAGAACCTACTGTGTATGGGGCCCCGGAGCACATGGATATCTCTGCTATTCCTACTGTGTATGGGGCCCTGGAGCAGACGGATGTCACTGCACCTCTGCTAACCCTACTGTGTATGGGGCCCAGAGCACACGGATGTTACTGCACCTCTGCTAAACCTACTGTGTACGGTGCCCGGAGCAGACGGATGTCACTGCACCTCTGCTAACCCTACTGTGTATGGGGCCTGGAGCAGACGGATGTCACTGCACCTCTGCTAAACCCTACTGTGTATGGGCCGGAGCGAGGATGTACTGACCTCTGTAACCTACTGTGTATGGGGCCCGGAGCAGACGGATGTCACTGCACCTCTGCTAACCCTACTGTGTATGGTGCCCCGGAGCACATGGATATCTCTGCTATTCCTACTGTGTATGGGGCCCCGGAGCAGATGGATGTCACTGCACCTCTGCTAACCCTACTGTGTATGGGGCCCGGAGCAGACGGATGGCACTGCACCTCTGCTAACCCTACTGTGTATGGGGCCCCGGAGCACATGGATATCTCTGCTATTCCTACTGTGTATGGGGCCCTGGAGCAGACGGATGTGTCATGCACCTCTGCTAACCCTACTGTATATGGAGCCCGGAGCAGACAAATGTCACTGCACCTCTGCTAACCCTACTGTGTATGGAGCCCCGGAGCAGCACGATGTCACTGCACCTCTGCTAACCCTACTGTGTCTGAGGCCCCGGAGCAGACTGATGTCACTGCACCTCTGCTAACCCTACTGTGTATGGAGCTCAGGAGCAGACGGATGTCACTGCACCTCTGCTAACCCTACTGTGTATGGGGCCCCGGAGCAGACTGATGTCACTGCACCTTTGCTAACCCTACTGTGTATGGGTCCCTGGAGCAGACAGATGTCACTGACTCTGTAACCTATGTATATGGGCCGAGCAGACGGATGTCACTGCACCTCTGCTAACCCTACTGTGTATGGGGCCCGAAGCAGACGGATGTCGCTGCACCTCTGCTAACCCTACTGTTTATGGGGCCCCTGAGCAGACGGATTTCACTGCACCTCTGCTAACCCTACTGTGTATAGGTCCCCGGAGCAGACGGATGTCACTGCACCTCTGCTAACCCTACTGTGTATGGGGCCCCGGAGCAGACGGATGTCACTGCACCTCTGCTAACCCTACTGTGTATGGGGCCTGGAGCAGACGGATGTCACTGCACCTCTGCTAACCCTACTGTGTCTGGGGCACCGGAGCAGGCAGCTGTCATTGCACCTCTGATAACCCTACTGTGTACGGGGCACCGGAGCAGGCAGCTGTCATTGCACCTCTGATAACCCTACTGTGTATGTGGCCTGAGCAGATGAACACCGACCTCTGCTAACCCAACTAGTATGGGGCTGGAGCAGAGGATGTCACTGACCTCTGCTAACCCTACTGTGTATGGGCACCGAGCAGGCAGCTGTCATTGCCTCATAACCTATGTGTACGGGCACGGAGCAGCAGCTGTCATTGCACCTCTGATAACCCTACTGTATTGTCAGTAAAAACTTTAATTTCCCAACAGTAGTTCAGAATTGCACTCTGCTAATTACTGATGGTTATCTTTTCCAGAAAGTCACATTTTCTACTTTATTGAACGGCTGTACAGTGGTGTGTCAGGTGAGAAACATCAAAGAACAAACACCCTGCAACCATTGCTGGAAGCACACAAGCTGGTGGCAGTGTTATAGTCTTGGGGAAGTTTTTGGGGCATTCTCTGAGCCACTCATCCATATAAAACCATCCTTATAGGTCATGTACATCCATACATACATTGTCTTCCAGCAGGACATTGTGAGATGTCACACAACTAGAAATGTCCGACATTAGTTGGAAGAGCAGGACCAAGACTTCCAACTACTACTCTGGCCCCTAATTCTCGAGACCCCAACTGAGCATCTGTGGAAGCCCCTGGATCTGTAAAATCAGGATGTCAACCACATTGTTTCCACACAAGAGACCAAGTGAGGCTGGCATACACCCTTTACCCTAGACAATCAGAGGGGTTGCAGTATCCTTTTAATCTACCATGTATAACCAGACATGTTTACATCAAATCTTTTCCTGTCCTAGACCACTATAGATTGTTATATCGACCCCTTTGCTGCTCTAGACCACCAGAGATATTAAATTCACCTCTTCACTGTCCTAGAGCATTATAAATGTTATATTATCCCTTTTCATTGCAGTGACTTTTTATATCAAATCATTTCTTGATCCTCACCACCAGCAATATTTCATTATCACCTTCACTGCTCTAGACCACCAGAAATGTTAGATTACCTCCTTCACTGCTCTAGACCACCAGCGATGTTAGATTACCCCCTTCACTGCTCTAGACCACCAGCGATGTTATATTAACCCCTTCACTGCTCTAGACCACCAGAGATGTTATATTAACCCCTTCACTGCTCTAGACCACCAGCGATGTTAGATTACCCCCTTCACTGCTCTAGACCACCAACGATGTTAGATTAACCCCTTCACTTCTCTAGACCACCAATGATGTTATATTACCCCCTTCACTGCTCTAGACCACCAGCGATGTTAGATTAACCGCTTCACTGCTCTAGACCACCAGAGATGTTATATTACCCACTCCACTGCTCTAGACCACGGAAGATGTTATACAGTATTACCCCTTTCACTGCTCTAGACCACCAGAGATGTTATATTAACCCCTTCACTACTATAGACCACCAGAGATGTTATCACTAACCCCTTCACTACTATAGACCACCAGAGATGTTATCACTAACCCCTTCACTACTATAGACCACCAGAGATGTTATCACTAACCCCTTCACTACTATAGACCACCTGCGATGTTATATTACCCCTTCGCTGCTCTAGACCACCAGAGATGTTACATTAACCCCTTCATTGTCCTAGACCACAAGAGCTGTTTTTTCTACATCTTTTAAAGATGAAAAATGTACTAAAAGTTTTAATGGACATTGTTTGAAAAGTTTAAATAAATAAATATAAGTATTACATAGTCTTCTATATATTGAATGCTGTTATATCAACTCCTTCACTGCTCTAGTGCAGTATAGATGTTATATTAACCCCTTTCATTGACTTGCCTATTTACATCAAATTATTTCCTGCCCCACACCACCATGAATATTTCATTAACCCCTTCACTGCTCTAGAACTCCAGCCATGTTTACATCAAATCAGTCCCTCCTCTTGACCACCAGAAATATTACACTAACCCATTCACCGATCTAAACCTCCAGGGATGCTTACATTGAAGCCTTTCCGGTCCTAGACCACTACAGATGTTACTTTAACCCTTTCACTACCCTAACCCACCAGGAATATTGGCATTGATCTTTTTAATATACTAAAGATATTATCATTAACCTCTGGAATATCTATACCCCCTTGGGTTGCTGGCATTAAATCTTTACCTACCCTGCACCAAAACGGACGTTAAGGCCAGTTCACACAGCGTATTGTGGCACTTACCTGTGCGCGACGCTATACACCTGCTGTTGAAAGTACGCTCTGGCCAGCACGTATTTTCATCAGTGCTCCGGTCCGGCAATATATTTCTCTTTCCAAGAGCGTAAGTGGCAGGAAAAAGTGATACACCACGTCTTTTTAGGGGCGTTGGGGAATACGTGGGGCTATCATAGCATTTGATGAGTGCTATGGTTTTACTCATACATGACAACTTTTGAAAGTGGAAAAGCAGGAGAGCTGAAGTGGCGCCGCGCGTAGCACGCTGTGGCAAAAAAAAATTTTGCATGGCCACGCCCATCTTGTTGACGAGCCACACCCCTTTGAAAAAGTCACACCCACTCCACCTAACTGCATAACGGCTCTGAAAGAAAACCAGATTGTTGCCCGCACTAGCCAGGTAGTAGCACCTTTATCCAGGTAGTGACCATTATAGCCAGGTAGTAGCCCCTATAGTCAGGTAGATGCCCCCTTGTAGCCAGGCAGTGCCCCCTAATGCTAGGCAGTGCCCCTTGTAGCCAAGTATTGCCCCCATTAGTCAGGTATTGCCAACTTATAGCCAGGTATTGCCTCCATTAGCCAGGTATTGCCTCCATTAGCCAGACAGTGCCCCAATTAACCAGGTATTGCCCCTTGTAGTCAGATAGCTGCCCCCATTAGCCAGACAGTGCCCCTTGTAGCCAGGTATTGCCCCTTGTAGGCAGGTAGATGCCCCCATTAGCCAGACAGTGCCCTCTTGTAGCCAGGTATTGCCCTTTGTAATCAGGTAGATGCCCCCATTAGCCAGACAGTGCCCCCATTAGCCAGATAGTGCCCTTTGTAACCAGGTATTGCCCCTTGTAGTCAGGTAGATTCCCCCATTAGCCAGACAGTGCCCCTTGTAGCCAGGTATTGCCCCTTGTAGTCATGTAGGTGCCCCCATTAGCCAGATAGCGCCCCTTGTAGCCAGGTAGATGCCCCCATTAGCCAGACAGTGCCCCTTGTAGCCAGGTATTGCCCCTTGTAGTCAGCTAGCTGCCCCCATTCGCCAGCCCGTGCCCCTTGTAGTCAGGTATTGCCCCTTGTAGCCAGGTAGATGCCCCCATTAGCCAGACAGTGCCCTCTTGTAGCCAGGTATTGCCCTTTGTAATCAGGTAGATGCCCCCATTAGCCAGACAGTGCAACCATTAGCCAGATAGTGCCCTTTGTAACCAGGTATTGCCCCTTGTAGTCAGGTAGATTCCCCCTTTAGCCAGCCAGTGCCCCTTGTAGCCAGGTATTGCCCCTTGTAGTCATGTAGGTGCCCCTTGTAGTCAGGTATTGCCCCTTGTAGCCAGGTAGATGCCTCCATTAGCCAGATAGTGCCCCTTGTAGTCAGGTATTGCCCCTTGTAGCCAGGTAGATGCCTCCATTAGCCAGACAGTGCCCCTTGTAGCCAGGTATTTCCCCTTGTAGTCAGGTAGTTGCCCCCATTAGCCAGACAGTGCCCCTTGTAGCCAGGTATTGCCCCTTGTAGTCAGGTATTGCCCCTTGTAGGCAGGTAGATGCCCCCATTAGCCAGACAGTGCCCCTTGTAGCCAGGTAGATGCCCCCATTAGCCAGACAGTGCCCCCCATAGCTAATAAAAATAAAATAATAAAATCTACTTACCTCACCAGGCTCCCTGCAGGTCCAGAGGCTGCCGACTGAGTAGTCTCAGTGTCGCAGGGGATGTGAGTGCAGCCGCGCGTCACGCCCCCTGCGACACTGAGGTGTATGTACAGCGCACACCGGGCACTGTGCATACAGGGGGAGAAGGGAGGAGAGGAATGATCCCTCCTGCCTATAGGAACGGCCCGGCGGCGCCAGAGTAGCGTCCTGACGCTCAGGGCCAGGACAAGGCATTTTGGTGCCCCAGGAAAGTACAGCCATTGGCGCCCCCCCCCCCCTCGCTCCCCAAAAAAAATGCCCCCCTCCCCCTCCCACCCCACACACTAATTCCTCTCGCCCCTGCGCCAGATCCTCGAGCCCCTGCGCCAGGTCCTGTCACTAATTTTCTGCACATTCCACATAGATCCCGTCCATTCCTCAGAGCCCGTACGTAAAAAAACCCTGAAAATTTGCGTTTTAAAAAACGCCCCCCTCGAAAATGACATGTAATACCCCTAAAAAACTCACTAAATAATCCCCCATACATGGAGCAAATCTCCCAACAAATGATTGTTACAAAAAATCTCCTACAAAAAAAAAAGACCCCAAAACTTTTCCCCTACCTAAGGATCAAATAATCCTCCCGACCCTGACCGAACGCAACCCCCAATGTGACTATAGCGTACCAGTCTGATTACATATACCCCCCCGCCAAACAGGGCCCAAAATGGTAGATACTAGTTTTATGTAATCTCGCAGACATAAAAGTGATTACCGCAGTTACATTTTTTCACGGAGACTCTTTTCTGATCACGTCGTTCACTTTCCCCCTTTTTCTTCCCCACCCGGGGTTCAACCTTCAGTGACTTTCCCCCGGGCCACGACTCCCCCTGCAGATTTGGACACAAAAAATCTTAGAATCCTACATTTCCAGCAACCCCCTTACTTTAAAAGGGTTTTAATTTCCCCCCGGTCAGGAATATAGTATGCCCTCTCTCAGGAGGTATATAAATAAGGGTACTTCAGGCAGGGATATAGTTTGGATATATAAGTAGGGGCTCAGGAGGGGATATAGTAGGGGCTCAGGGAGGATATAGTAGGGGGGCAGGCAGGTATTTTAAGCTTTGGGGGGTCAGGGGTTTCCGGGAATATTGCCAAAGCAGGCTATGGGGCCAAAGGGAGGCAAGGGGGCCATGGGGGCCCCGGCATATGGGGGCTCAGGAGCTATGGGGCCCAAAAGGAGGGTATGGAGGCCAGGAGCTATGGGGGCCGGGAGGCGAAAAGGGGACCCATTCTGGGGCTTTGGGGGGGCCCGGCAGGGAAAGGGGGCCCGGCAGGCTAAAAAAGGGCCTCAACAGGGGTATTGGGGACAGGCAGGGGATGGGGGCCAGGGAGGCTTGGGTTTTCCCAGGAGGCGTAGGGGGCCAGGGAGGCTAAGGGGGGCCCCAAAGGGAGGTTTGGGGGCCACAGCAGCGTATGGGGCCCAGGCAGGGGTAGGGGGGCCACACAGGCTTAAAGGGGGGCCCCAGGCAAAAATAAAAACTTAATACTCACCTTACCCCTGTCCCGGCCGCACGTCCTCTTTGTCCCGGGGGGCGCGTCCCCTTCATCCACACTGGAACGTGAGATTCCAACCCCCCACGCCGGACGCTCCTCCAAGGGGTGCGTCTGAGGAGAGGCAGCGCCGATGACATCACTTCACGCGACCGCCCACGAGCAGCGGGGGCCCCGTTTGGGGCCTACGCTATGAGGACCCGGCGGGCCCCCGTGTCGGCCCCGGGTTTAGGAGGACCGCGATCCCCGGGGGAGCGGGTCGACACTGTCTGCGGCAGGGAGGCTCGCCTCTGCTTGCAGTAGCCCCAGCTGTTTGGCGTCCGGGGACGCACACACTAAGGAGGCCGACGGCGCTCCAGGCCCAGGCAAAACGGCCTGGACCCCGGGACGTTGGGCCCCTTTTTCGCCCCCTTAGGGACAAACAGGGTAGCCCCTAGGCATCGCCTACCTCTGCCTACCCGTCGTCCCCCGGGCCCGCGACGATTCGGGGCCCGGGTAATTTTAAAAAACCCCACTGGTTGGCCCGGGAGGAGGTTTGCCGACTCTGCCGGGGTGGGGGGGGTGACCCCTTAGCGGAACCCCCGCCAAAAACGGGGGAGCTGGCATGTATGGTTTTAAATGTATTGCGGGGTGTACTTCGGGCGCATTACAATACACACATCCTTGTCTTAGACCACCAAAGATTTTGGCATTGATATCTAGAGTACACTAGACCACTAAGGAACTGACCCCTAGAACACCAGGTAAACTATTACAGATCCAAAAATAAAAGTTTTTGTGCAGCATCCACTAAAGAGAAAAGCAAAATCCCATTTTAATAGGTATGATTAAAAAGAGAAATATCGTAGGGGGGACATGTTGTATTTTGGTCCAACTCCATTTTTGCGTCATTTGTAGTGTAGAATGCACCTAAATTATAAACCTTTCAATGCAGGTCATGATTTGGGCATTTCTAGTTAAAAAGCGACACTTTTGGCTCATAAACCCTTTCAAAATCTCACTGTTCCAGCGGTTAGCTCCGGGATCTCCCAATGAAGCTATAAATCTACAGTTGTACGGTTTTACCCCCACCCCCAAAACCCCCCCCAAAATCGGTGCTTACAAAGTGAGCCGCACTAAAATTTTAAGCTCCTGGAAAAAATAGAGCCGGGGCTCGCTAGTTTTTGACCGAAAAGACACCAGGTTTTGGGCGCACCCCCGTCATGCATGTCCTATGTTTGTGTCCTTCGCGGTTTCAAGCCTCTCGAGCTCTTAATCATGATTTAGCTTCCTTCGCTGGATGCTGGACAAAACCTTATCGCTTTGGATTTAGGGTATGTTCACTCTGCATTTTTGGATCCGTGTTGGATCCGAAAAGTGGATCCAAAAATGCTGTAGCAATCGGGTCTAAAAGAGATCCAACATGTATCCAAACAAGCAGCGGACTATTGGATGCAGCAGGATCGCACCCTATCATTTTAAATGGGGTCCGGGTTTCTTTGGACAAAAATTTGACTGACTTTTCATAGAACGGATCCGAAAGACGAAAGAAAAAACATGTATTGGCAATCATGGAACCCACCGATAGTGTCTCATTTTAAAAAGCAATTTATACACATGCTATTTGTTAGCTGCGCTTTTTGGGGTCCATTTGGGACCGACGTGGGATCCAAACAGCACAAAAAGCGATGTTACAGGGACAAAAAAACCCCGGTAAACCCCTACCTTTCATCTCCCTTTTAAAGTCCGGAGGGTGTCCAACCGGTTACAGATCTAACCTCAATTGGGGGGAGGGGGAAAACTAAATTTTTTTTTTGTACTTTTTTTAAAGATGTTGAAATTAATTTTTTATTCCCAAGCCCCGAGAAAACCCAAAAATCCAAAATGAAAAATTTATTTGGGGGACATTTCATTTAATGAACGTGCACCAAAATGTATTAGCAAAGGGGCAGCACTTATAGTGGTTGACGAGCTTCATCTATAGGAATCCTTCATCCACATCTCCTCTGTGCCCACACCACCTTTCCTGGTATTTTTCAATCAACTTTTTGGGGAGGAACCTTTTGCGGGGTCCCTTGTAGGGAGGGGACACTTTTTGAGGAAACAAAAGGGAAGCAGCGTGGAGTGCAGGGGGGGAGGCGGGAAACCAAGTTCTTGGCGACGGTAGCTTTGTGACGGGTGACAGCCGGTGGCTTATTTGCTGCGTGCCCCGGGGAAGGGAATAGACGAGGCGCTGTGTGTCCGCCAGAGGTTTATAAAAGTCAGTGCGGAGGGAAAGCAACCAATCAGCGAGCAGCTTTCCTCTGCCTAGGAGCTGAGATTTGATTGGTTGCTAGGGGCAACAGCTGCACGTCCTGCTTCTATTGGTTCTATTCCTCTGTTTTCCACAGCAGCCAATCACAGTGCAGCTTTATTTTTTTTCTGAAAAATTTAAGAGCTAGGCTTTTTATTGGCTGCTGGGGGCGGCCATAAAGGGTTTTAAACTTTTTAATTTGGGCGCATTTTTTCCTGATTTTTCTATTGACCCACGGTAATGATTTTTACAGTCGGGAATTCAGAGGGAAGGGAGCACCCAAACCATTGATCGCTTTCCCCCATTTTAAAGGGCCGGGGTTTTTCTCGGGGAAATTGGGGAAAAAAAATTTTTAAACTGAAAACCAAATCCAAAAAAAGGGGGGTTTTTTTTTTTCCAAAGTGCAAAACCGCTAAAAAACAAATGTTTTTTTTTTTGGTGTGCATGGCATTAAAAAATTTTGTGTTTTTCTGAAAAAAAACCCCAAAAAAACCCCCCCACAAAACCGGGGCGTTTTTACCAAAATTTTTAATAATAAATTTTCTCCCTTTTTCCCCTGTTTTTTGCAACAGGGAAACAGAAAAAACAAAAAGGGTTTTAAGAAAAAACGCTAAAAAAAACGACTAAAAAAATGTCATTTGCGGGAAAAAACCTGGCCTAATACGCCCCCCTAAAAACACTTCTGAAATTGCCCCCCTGGGGAAACCTGCAAGCCCCTCCACATGACAAAAATGCCCCACCTTATGGGGAAATTTTGTTTTAACCCCCCCCACATTTCAGGTTACACTTATTTTGCCCTGCGCTTCGAGAAACCCTGCTCATTTTTGTTTTTGCCCCCCACCCTTCGGGGCCCCCACCCCCTTTTTTTTGTTTTGGACATCAGCTGTGGAGTGACCCCCTTGAAAAAAAGGAGGAAACCCAAACGGGTTAACGGGCTTCCTGATTGTCCGGGTTTTAAGGGTAATTCCAACGGCGTTTTTTGTTTCCCCTTTTCCAAAAACAACCGTTTCAAAAAGGGTTAAGACCCCACAAATCAAGTTTTAAAAATGGCCCAAAAAATCAGTAAAAAATCACTTGGCACATGGTGCGCTTCTTTACGCATAAATTGATGCAAAAAGAGACTTGCAGACCCATATTTTCCCCTTTAAAGGGGTTTTTGCCACAAGAAAATTGACGGGGGAATTTTGAAAATGAAAACCAAACTTTTTAAAACCATTAATTAAAATTTTTAAAAAAAATTCGGGAAAAACCTTTTTGTTTTCCCTGCTTTTTTAAAATTTGGGGTTTTAATTTTTTTCCCAGTTCTTTCCTCCCAGGGGGTTTTACGCCCAGTGCTGAGGTTTCTCACCCCTGTTCGGGACACCCACCTCTCTTCCCCCAGGCGCTACTTTTTTTTTTTTTCCCAACATTTTTCCCAACCCCCAGGGGTCCCTTACCCTGTTTTTTGGGACTAGTTGTAATAAGTCAAACTGTGCAAATAAAAAAAAAAAAAAAAACCTCAGTCAGGTCCGTGCGTTGATAAAGAGGGGAAAAAAAATCCCCCATTAAACTTCCTGCGGGGATTTGAACAAAGGGCCCCTTTGTGCTGTAAACCAAAAAATTTTTACCTCTGAGCTACATTGTAACTACTCCCCAAGCTCTAAAACATAACGGGACCTTTCGTTGACTACAGAGAGGAAAGTTTTTTTTTTTGGGGGGGGGGAAAAAAAAAAACCCTCCCCCCCCCTTCCCCCCGGGGGGGGGAAAAATTTTGGGAAAACCCCCTTTTTTTGTTTTCCCCCAAAAAATTTTCAGGAGGGGAAAAGGGCCCGCCCATTTTGGGGGGGGTTTTTTTTCCCCCAAAAAAAAATTTTTTTAAAAAAAAAAAAAAACCCCCCCCCCCCAAACCCCCTTTTTTTTGGGGGGGAAAAACCCCCAAAAAAAACAAAAAAAAAATTTTTTTTTTTTTCCCCCCACCCCCCCCCCCCCCCCACCCCCTTTTTAAAAAAAGAGGGGAAAACCCCCCTTTTTCCCCCCCTTTTTTTTCCCTTTTTTTGGGGGGGCAGAAAAAAAAAATTTTTTTTAAAAAAAAAAGGGGGCCCCCCCCAAAAAAAAAAATTTCCCCCAAAAAGGGGGGGGGGCCCCCAAACCCCCCCCCCGGGAAAAACCCCCCCCCCGGGGGGTTTTTTTCCCGGGGGTTTTGGGGGGGCCCCCCCCGGGGGCCCCCCCTGCCCGGGGGGTTTTTTCCTTTTTTTTTGGGTTTGGTCCAAAAAAAACCCCGGGGGGCAAAAAAAAAAAAAACCCCAAAAAAAAAAAAAAATTTCCCCCCCCCCCCCCCCCGCCCCCAAAAAAGGGGGGGGGGGGCCCCCCCCCCCCCCCCTTTTTTAAAAAGGGGTTTAAAGGGGGAAAAAGGGGGGGAAATTTTTGGTTTTTTTTTTTTTTTAAAACCCCGGGGGGAAAAAAAAGGGAAAAAAAAAAAAAAAAATTTAAAAAAAAAAAAAAAAAAATAAAAAACCCCCCCCTTTTTAAAAAAAAAATTTAAAAAAATTTTTTTTTTAAAAAAAAAAACCCCTATTGGGGGCCCCAAAATGTAACCCAAAAAAAAAAAAAAAAAAATTTTTTTTTAAAAAAAATTTTTTTTTTTGTTTATTTTTTTTTTTTCCCCCCCCCCCCCCCCAAAAAAAAAAAAAAAAAAAAATTTTTTAAAAAAAACCCCCCCCCCCAAAAAAAAAAAAAAAATTTTTAAAAAAAAAACCAAAAAAATTTTTTTTAAAAAAAAAAAAAAAAAAAAAACCCCCTTTTTTTAAAATTTTTTTTTTTTTGGGAAAACTTTAAAAAAAAAAAAAAAAAAAAAAAAAAAAAAATTTCCCCAAAAAAAAAAATTTAAAAAAGGGGGAAAAAATTTTTTGGGGGTTTGAAAAAAAAAATTTTTTTTCCCTTTTAAAAGGGAAAAATTATTATTGGGGAAAAACCCCTTTTTGGGGGGAAAAACCCCCCCCAAAAGGGTTTGGGCCCAAAAGGGGGAAAGGGGGGCCCCCCAAATTTTGGGGGGGGAAAAAAAACCCCGAATTTTGGAAAAGGGGGAAAAAAAGGGGGGGGCCCCTTTTGGGGGGGGGGGGGGGGGGGGGGGGGGGGGGGGGTTTTTTGTTGGGGGGGGGTGGGGGGGGGGGGGGGGGGGGGGGCTGTGTGGGTGGGGGGGGGGGGGGGGGTTTTTGGGGTTTGGGGGGGGGGGGGGTGGGGGGGGGGGGGGGGGGGTGGGGGGGGGGGGGGGGGTGGGGGGGGGGGGGGGGGGGGGGGGGGGGGGGTTTGGGGGGGGGGGGGGGGGTTTTGGGGGGGTGTGGGGGGGGGGGGGGGGGGTGGGGGGGGGGGGGGGGGGGGGGGGGGGGGTTTTTTTTTGGGGTGGTGGGTGGGGGGGGGGTTTTTGGGGGGGGGGGGTTTTTTTTGGGGGGGGGGGCGCGGGGGGGGGCGGGGCGGGGGGGGTGGGGTGGGGGGGGGGGGGGGTGGTGGGGGGTTGGGGGGGGGGGGGGGGGGTTTTTGGGGGGGGGGTTTTGGGGGGGGGGGGGGTTTTGGGGGGGGGGGGGTGGGGGGGGGGGGGGGTTTGGGGGGGGGGGTGGGGGGGGGGGGGGGGGGGGGGGGGGGGGGGGGGGGGGGGGGGGTTTTTTTTTTTTTTGGTTTTTTGTGGGGGGGGGGGGGGGGGGGGGGGGGGGTGGGGGGGGGGGGGGGTTTGGGGTTTTTGGGGGGGGGGGGGGGGGGGGTTTGGGGGGGGTTTGGGGGGGGGGGGGGGGGGGGGGGGGGTTTTTTTGGGGGGGGGTTTTGGGGGGGGGGGGGGGGGGTGGGGGGGGGGGGGTGGGGGGGGGGGGGGGGGGGGGGGGGGTTTGGGGGGGGTTTTGGGGGGGGGGGGGGGGGGGGGGGGGGGGGTGGGGGGGGGGGGTGGTTTTTGGGGGGGGGGGGGGGGGGGGGGGGGGTTTTGGGGGGGGGGGGGGGGGGGGGGGGGGGGGGGGGGGGGGGGGGGTGGGGGGGGGGGGGGGGGGGGTTTTTTGGGGGAGTGGTGGGGGGGGGGTGTGGGGGGGGGGGGGGGGGGGGGTTTGGGGGGGGTTTGGGGGGGGGGGGGGGGGGGGGGGGGTTGGGGGGGGGGGGGGGGGGGGGGGGGGGGGGGGGGGTTGGGGGGGGGGGGGGGGGGGGGGGGGGGGGGGGGGGGGGGGGGGGGGGGGGGGGGGGGGGGTTTGGGGGGGGGGGGGGGGGGGGTTTTTGTGGGGGGGTGGGGGGGGGGGGATGTGGGGGGTGGGGGGGGGGGGGAGGGGATGGGGGGTGTGGGGGGGGGGGGGGGGGGGGCGGGGTGCGGGTGTGACGGGGGGGGGGGTGGGGGGGGGGGGGGGGGGGGGGGGGGGGGGGGGGGGGGGGGGGGGAATCGGGGATATTTGGCTTTCGGGTGAAATTTCTGGGAAACTTAAACATTTCCCGCTCCAGTGATATTTTATCCTGAGGCCCCTGGAGTTATTGCATATAATCTCAAACAATTTAATGAAGCAAAAGCTGAAAACAGTGCAGGGTCTGCACCATCAGAGATTTCAGTGTCCCCATAACCTGCCCTGTGGATTTTGGCATCAATTACAGCTGGACAACTACGTCTCCTGCTCTTCACAAGGGGAGTCACTGTGCTGCTGAGGCTCCCACTCTCCTTGACAGCCGCCCCTCAGGTCATTGAGGTTCAGGGTACAGGAGCTTCTATACAGCGACTCCCTGATTCCACAGGTTTTCTAGGGGTTCAGGTCTGGAGAAAGTGCAGCTGCTCCATGTGAGGTACGCCTCGAGTGTGCAGCCGCTCCATGTTGAGTGGCTTTTGCCATGCTCCATGATCCCAGTCCACACCAGCCGTTCCCTGATGATGGGACCTCAATGAGCTGGAGCATTGTCCTCCATGAAGATGAGATGAGCCCTGTGTTGTTCATGCAGAGGCTCAATGGCTGGATGATATTCCAGTAGTGGAGGCGTCACTGGAACATTCTCAGAGTGTATGGACGAGACACAGCTGTCCCCACTGTAACACCATCACCAAAGGCTCATCTGGAGACAGCAGTGGCTGATGCCCAGCGCTCTCCATGACGTCTCCAGTATCATTGGCGCCATCATTTCTGCTCGGAGTGAATGGACTTTCATCACTGAGCAGCTCTGAGGAGCACTGGTCACTCGTCCAGCGTAGATGCTCCCTGGCCCAGACGCCTGGATGGTGTAGTAAGGTAGTGTAGCTCGCAGACCGCGCTGATATAACTGGTTAGGAATGGTCTGACCTGACACTTGTCGCCTCTCACCTACCTGTGCCTGGAGTTGTGCTGCATTCATCATCCGGTTCCACAGGCGATTGGTTACAATGAAGCGCTCATCAGTCTGTGATGGAGACAAAGGACGTCCACTTTGCCTTTCTGTGACTCTTCCAGTCTCTCTGTATCTCTGATACAACCTACTGATGACACTCTAGGCTCAGTGGCCACTTCCGTCTGAGAGCATCCTGCATGAAGCCTGGCAGTGGCGAGGTCTTGTTGATCAATTGCAAGGTGTTGTCTTGGGCTCATGATGTCACAATGTGAACAGCAGGATGAGGAGGACGGTTTAATCCCAATTCACATTGATTTCCTAAATGTATTGGCCGATTCAGGGATCAAACACCTGTTGGGAATTTTGCCAGGCGTTGGGGAGGGGGGGGATGCGGACTCCGGCAAGGGCCCGGGCCCACATTTGCCCCGTTTTCCGTCCCCCTCGGACGGTTTTGCAGGGTAAATTTTTGCTGGCAAAATCCGTCCCAAAAACCCGTGAAAACCCGTGCAGTGGGGACTGCTGCACAGGTTTTACATAGAGCACCATTGTGCTCGTTTTCGGACTGTTTTTCAGGCAGTCTGAAAAACCGGCCGAATACCCGTGCAGTGGGGACATGCCCTTAGAGATCAGCAAGTTGTGCAGAAAGTCCTGAAACATTGAACAGTTGGACAAGTGCATCTAAAGGGGAGAGATCGGCTCATTTACTGCATTTAAATAAAACATTTAAAAAAAAAAAAAATCTTATGTTCATCCTGAAATTTCAACCAAAAGTCAAATCTCGCTTTTTGTCAGTGTGTGACATGAGGGTCGGGCCCTAGCGCTGTTCAGCCATTGTCTTTTGTGGATCTGAGATATCTCTATGGATAACTTACACCCTGCAGAATTTTTCCAGGAAATATATTGAATAATTAAATACTATTTGTTTGTTTTTTTGTTTTTTTTTAATTAAGAAAAAAGAATTTAGTATGTTTAGAACGAAAAAATATTGTTAATAGGCTGCAATAATCATTGTGACCTGTAGGTGGAGCTGGTCGATCAGGATTAGCATGGAGATTACAAGGGAATTTTAGCAAATTTTCAGTTCCTCAGCAGAATTCTAGGCACCGGCTTCTTGCTTCATTTAATTTGTATAAAGTATTTAATTATATAGTATTATTGTGCATCCAACAATGACTGAACCCCCACTTGGTAAATGGGACACTCTCGCAACATTGATTAGCAGTAAACATGTAGGGACAGGTAAATAAAGCCCATTACCAGATACATTGCAGTTCTTATGTGCACAAGCTTCTCTAGGTTACCGACCATCCCATCTAGCTGTGGCCTGGATGGTGACGTCATTTCGTGCTGTGTCTTGTCAGCAGCATAGGAGCTAGTTTATCTTTCTTCCGTCTGCTCCGAAGCCCCATACACAGTAGGGTTAGCAGAGGTGCAGTGACATCCGTCTGCTCCGGGGCCTCATACACAGTAGGGTTAGCAGAGGTGCAGTGACATTCCCGTCTGCTCCGGGGGCCCCCTACACGTAGGTTAAACAGAGGTGCGGTGACATCCGTCTGCTCCGGGGCCCCATACACAGTAGGGTTAGCAGAGGTGCGTGATATCCCTCTGTCCGGGGGCCCCATACACAGTTAGGGGTTAGGCTCCGGAAGGGTCCGGGACATCGTCTGCTCCCCGGGGCCCCCATACAAAAAGTAGGGTGACATGCGAGGGTTGCGGTGACAAGGGGCTGCTCCATTGGGCCCCATACACTTAGATGGGAAACAGTTGTAGAAGTATTAGGGTTGTGCAGTTACTGACAGCAAGTGGAGATCTTGACAATTATATTAAAAAGTTTCTTGTACAGTGCTTAAGCTTTTTATGTAAATTAAAAAACCTCAATATTAGCACTAGGGGCATCTAGTTGTGATGTGAGCCTGACCCCAGTGTACATTGTACCATCAGTATATACCTCTATTACATCACAATATTCTTTTCTCTCTTCCAGCCTCTCAACCTGTCCGTACTGCTGCAAAGCCCCAGCGCTGGCGGAGTGAGCAAGTTCAGGACCAGCAGTTTGTGTATAAAGAACCAGCAGAGGTATAGAGCCCATTTTCCTCTACAGTGCACAGGTGCTGCCATCACTGATCCCGTATACTAGGGAAAAAAATAGTCAAAAGATGAACTTCGGTATGAAACGCATCAAGTGTCGCAGCCATTGCTGTCTGGGAAACCACAACACCAAGCGACACCAAAATCAATGTCTAGAGTCATTCATGTGCCCCCTCCTGTTTATGATCACTAATATTGTTTTCTGATACAAACCGTTTAATGTCTTCTTGTTGCAGGTGAATCGGAGAGTGCCAGAGCCTCGAACCATCGAGTGAGTATTTTTTCAGTCATTACATGGATTTGCTGACTCCCATTTCTCTATGGAGATCTGATAGGGGCCCAACTTTTCCCCTTCCCTGTGCTGGCCCATAGAACAGAAGGGAGAACACAGCCCCCCGTACGGGAATTCCCATAGAACAAATGGAGAACCCCGCGCTCCCCTGTACTGGGAAATCCCCCTGAAAAAAATGGGGGAAACAGCGCTCCCTTTTACTGGGAACTCCCCTAGAAAAATGGGGAAAAACAGCCTCCCTTTTTCTGGAACTCCCCCAGAGGAAAATGGAGAACACACGCCCCCCGTACTGGGGAACCCCCCGAGGAAAATGGAGAACACAGCGCTCCCCTAGAGGAAAATGGAGAACACAGCGCTCCCCTAGAGGAAAATGGAGAACACAGCGCTCCCCCGGGGGAAATGGGAAACCCCCCCCTAGAGGAAAATGGAGAAACCCCAGCGCTCCCCTAGAGGGAAAAAGGAGAACACAGCGTCCCCCCAAAAAAGGGAAAACCCCCCCTAAGGAAAATGGGGAACACAGGATCCCCAAGGGGAAAATGGGGAAAAACAAACGCTCCCCCCGTACTGGGGAAAACCTTTGAAAAATGGAGAAACCCCCGCTCCCCTGTACTGGGGAATCCCCTAGAGGAAAATGGAAACCCGGCTCCCCTGTATGGGAATCCCCTAAGGGAAAAAGGGGAACACGCGTCCCCGTACGGGGAAATCCCCTAAGGAAATGGAGAAAACAGCGTTCCCTTTGAGGAAAATGGGGGAACACAGCCTCCCCCTAGCTGGGAAAAA
Source organism: Phyllomedusa bahiana (assembly GCA_025379985.1). Classification (NCBI taxonomy): domain Eukaryota; kingdom Metazoa; phylum Chordata; class Amphibia; order Anura; family Hylidae; genus Phyllomedusa; species Phyllomedusa bahiana. Next base: position 93,931 of record JAODAL010011716.1, read on the forward strand.
TGGAGAAAAACAGCGCTCCCTGTACTGGGAACTCCTAAGGACAGAATTGGGGAGTCCCGGGGGGCCCTTTTTGGGTCTGCATCTTTTCAACATACATGGAAATTTCCCTTAATATGTTTATTTAAAAATTTCGTGGGGGAAAAACCCCTTTAAGCCACACAGAATTTTGGTTGCTGAGATTTAGACTGCTGTTTGTTGGAGTGTCTCTGGTTTCTAAGGCTGGGAAAAGGCAGCGCCCCCTGTTTTCCCCTTTACAGAGTGGAGTCTGGGGTGCCCCCTGGGGGGTCACTCCCTGACTCCCAAAAGGAAAATTACACTGGTTTTTTAAAATTATTATGCAAATAATAATTTTTTTTCTTTTTTTAAAAAAAAATTTCCTATATGAAATTTCAGTCATTGTAAAAATTTTTCCCGTAAACAAACCCCATTAGGGGTATAATTGGGGGTTTTTGAACAAACTCCTATAATAAAATTTATTTTATACAAAAAAAATCAAAATGTTTTTTAAATTAAATTTTGCAAAAGCAGAGTTTTTTAAACCCTTTTCTTTTTTTAAAAGAACCAAAAAATGGCATTTGTGAAAAACAAAACATTAGCAGGTTATTACAATCTTAAATCATAAGCATTAGCAGGGTTTTTTTTAAACTGAAATCAAAAAGCATTAGCAGGGTTTTTTCAAACCCCGAAATTTAAACGTTTTCAAGGCAAAAATTTATTTTTAGGTGATGTTACAGTGCAATAGGGCCCCTTTTCGAAATTAGCTTTTTGAACTCTCGTCCATTGAATTTGTAGGTTTTTGGGGTGGTTTTTCTTTAAAAAATTTTTCATGGGACAGAGTACCCTCCCAGAGCTTTTGCTTGGATTGAACGCCTCCCGCCATATAGAAATTCCCCTTTTTTTGTGCTTTCCCGAGGGTTTTCAATGGGGTTGAGGGCATGGGGGCATGGGGGCCACACCTAAATTTTCCCCCCTTTTAAAGCCCGTAGCAGCCGAGAAGCGATGTGTTATTTTTCAGCATGAGACGGGGCTTTTTCATACTTTTTTCCCCAAAAACAGTGGCACTATAAACTGGGAAACACTATCCCCAAAAGGGGTATAGGAATTTTGAAAAAAGCATTTCGTATCTAGGAACATTTTTTTTTTTTTTTTGGTTTTCTCATTTCCCCAACTTTTGATCAAAATGTTTTTAAGCCACCCCGAATTCAAGGGGATCTAAGGAGGTGGTCCTACCTTTTGATTCCTACCTTTGTTACCTCTCTTTTGGGGTCCTTTTCAGACCACCACAATCCAGGAATAAAGGGAAACCCAGCTTACAAGTTACACGCCTGTTTAAAAAGCTGTGAAAGTGGGTGGAGTGCAAAAAACCAAAATGGGACACTACCCAACTAAACAAAAGCAATATATGGGCATTTTTTTCCATGAAATTGTCTTGCTTGGAATGCACGCTTTTCTTCTTGAAATGGCAGGAAGGGGTTTTTTGAGAAACTCCAATAATTAGGAGTTCTTTTTTAAACCCCTAGGGCCCAAAAGGGGGAAAATCTTCTCCCCATGATTCCAGCCCAAAAAACTTCTCCACCCCCTTGTTGGCGCCGTCCCCGTTTTTGCAGGGGTGTCCATCAACCAGCCATACCCCAACTCCATCCATCTGGACCATGAGCTTTCCCGGCACTCCCGGTAAACAAAAACCGTTTTGAAGTCAGTTTTCATTATTTTTGGGGCCCCCATTTGGGCCGTTTCTGCTTGTGTGCAGGGGATAGGGGAGGGGACAGGATGGCTTACCCAGTGAAAAAACCCTTAAAGGCCCTGATTCTTGTTGTTCGGGGACGTTGGAGGGCACCGCGCTTGTCTGTGCTAGAAAGGCATTTTTGCAGTGCTTTTTTAACATGAGAAAATTTGCCGTTGGAAAGAGCCCCAAATTTTCCCAATTTCAGCACGCCACGTGTGTGCTGTGAATGCTACAATTTAAATGGTTTTGTGCGAGGATCACGATAAAGGGTCTTGGCAATGTTGATTGTAGTCATGCCTTGACCCAAACACTCCACAACTGTTGCTTTCGCAGCCGACCATCCTTTTTTCTTTCCCATTTTGGTGAAATGTGGGAGCTTAATAATTGGGACACCTTCTTAATTGTTTGCCTTTAAATTTGGGCACACCTGCCAAAAATAATTAGCCATTTCTGCAAAAAGCTTTCGTGATCAAAGAGCCCTGACACCCCAACCCCCTCAATGAGTTTAACTGACAAACAAAAAAATTCTTACCTTATCGCTCCTAAACACTTTTTGCATAATAATTTGGAACACCGTGTACAAGGTTTGAACAGTCCATTTTGTCTTAATCGGGATAGTTTAGCTTTACATTGTGTGGGCCGGGACAGCAGCGCCCCGTATCCCAGCTTCCTGGAGACATTTAAAGGTCTTGACTTAACGGTGTTTTTTAGGATTTAAGTGAGACACTCCTCTATAGCCACAATGGAAAGCTTCTATATAAAACCCCCAGGGGGGTGCTAACCCCGCTCACGGCAGCGGCTTCCCCCCTCATTTTAGGGTTCTTTTTTATGAGACAAACCCCTTTAAAAAATAATTTTTTTTGATTAAATATTTTTTATTTTTTTGTTATTTGAGTCTTTAACGAGAACCTTTTGGGATATTTTTGTTCCCAGGAAGGAGGGCACCTATGAGATCAGCACGTCTCCATCCGGGGTGTCCAGGTGAGTGCTCGCCGGGGGGGGGGGGGCGGGGTGATATGTGTAACACTCCTAAAGCCCCAAGGGGTGAAAAAAGTAGTTAAGCCAAAAATTTTTTTAATTTTTTTGCCTCCTTGCTTTTTAACAGTTTTAATTTTTTTTTTTTTTTTTTCAATGACGCAGTTGTGTGAGGCCTCGTTTTATTCAAGACAAGTTGTACTTTATGGGGAGAAAAAATTAAGTTCACTTATAAACAATTGCAGAACATTTTTTTATTTTTTAATTTTTATTTTTTTTATTTTTACACCATTTACATTTCACACTTAATAACTTGTTAGATTAAATTTACGGTTATTACGGTCGTGTGGATTCATAATGTGTGTAGGGTTTTTTTTTTGTGTGTATGTTTGCACAATTTTTTTATTTAAATGTTTTTTTTTTTTTTAATTTTTTTTTTTTTTTAAAAACTATGAAGGGGGGGACTGTTTTCTTTTTTTTTTTTTCTTTTTTTACCCCTTAGTAAAAGTATTAGCATATTTTTATAGCTAATACATTGTAACTGTTTCAGTCTGGCAGGCAGTGAAGGGGCGCACACTTCTTCCTGGTTACTGGGGTTGTTACAAAACAGCCCGGGGGGTACATAGGTCCCCAGGGCTGCCGTGCAGCCGTTCCCGGGGTCTGTGGGTCACCGGGTTTTCCGATCACCAAAACAGAGCAGGGGAAAACCCTTTTTTGCTGCGGTAGATCCCCGGCAATCAAAAGGTTGATAAAAAAAAAAAAACACACAAAGGGGGCGCACAATCATGAATTATTTTAAAAAAAAAGAGTGGGGGTTTTAAAATGGATGCAGGTATGCCACCTTTGGTTGCGCCCCTGTATAGAGGCACAATCTCATATGCGTAACGGCAGGCGGGGCTTTGCGTTCGGCACTCGGATAAACCCCCGAATCGGTGTGATTCCCCTTAAAAAGCGCGGGGTTATTTTAGTCTGTGTTTTTAATGGTGGAGGGCTACCACTTTGCCTTTTTTAAAATAAAAACATTTTTAATTTGCCAGCATCCTTGGCTTTTTATCGGGATTCACGTGCCCCGGGTCAGCCATTTTTTTCCTGTATTTCGCAATCAAAAGGTAAACACGGGTTGCGGAGGTTTCCTCCGCTCCCGGTGCTGCAAGATGCTCTGGGATCAGGGGTTTTGTATACGCCCCGAGTAGCGCTGCTGCACGGGGCCTGGGGGCCGCAAAAAATTTTGTCTCAGCGACGCCAAAAGACGTCGCGTAGATGAACGCCCCCACAGCCAGGAAAAAAACGGTGGGCGGTCGTTAAGGAGTTAATGTCCTATAACGACAGTAATAAGTGTCCACATCTGCAGATACCAAACCGTATGAGAAATGCTCCTTGTTAAGTCATTTTATCTTCTAAACCACTTAAGAAATGCAGCACAAGCTGAAGATCCACACTCATGGTCTCCTGTTTTGCAGGGTGAGACTCTTCCCCCTCTTCATTGACCCCAAAGAAGCCGACTGGATGTTTAAGCAATTACAGAGTGAGAGTCCCTGGAGGCAGAAAACCAACGTCGGCCCGGGAACCCACTTTTTTAATCTGAGTTTTTGAATTGTTTGACCCAAGATCTGAAAAAATATTAAGGGGCGCTCCTACCACATGGATTAGCTTTAAAAATGTAGACAAAGGGAAAAAAGAGATATTATCAAATTCATTGTCTTCTGATTTTGCTTATTTTAGATCAGAGCGTTCTTTCCTCCCGTTGTGTAAAAGAGCTTCCCCGGTTACAGACCCCCTCCTGGATGGGAGTCATCCGCTGTGTCTTACAGCCAGGAGCTTGTTTATTTTCTTACTGACAAACCTTTAACCCCTTTTTGCCTTGCCTTCTGTCCTGCTGTAAAACCCCTTTATCACCAATGTCACTCTAACAGGACCAGCTGAAATGTTAGTCACTGCTGTAGAACCGCCCACCGCCTGAACAGGAAAGGAAGTGGGAGCCTGAAGCTGTAGGCCCCCCCCACAGTGAGGGGAAGTGGGGGCCTGAACTGTTGGCCCGCCC
>JAODAL010011717.1:0-98666 GCA_025379985.1 Phyllomedusa bahiana
TGTTTTGGGTGGGGGGGGGGTTTGGGGGGGGGGGGGGGGGAGGGGGGGGGGGGGGGGGGGGGGGGGGGGAAAGGGGGGGGGGGGGAAGCTGGGAGCCTGAAGCTTAGAATCCCCCACAGCCTGAACGGGAAGGGGAGCCTCAATTGTAAACAACCACGTTTGAAGTGGGAAAGCCTGAAGCTGTAAAAACCCCCATAGCCTGAGCAAAAGGGGAAAATTGAAGCCTAGAACTCCCAAGCTTAACGGGGAAGTGGCCTGATGCTGTAAAACCCGCCCACAGCCTGAACAAAAAATGGACCCTCAATTTGCAGAACAACCCCGTCTGAAGCGGGGAGCCTAAAGTGAAAACCGGTCACAGCCTGAACAAGAAGTGGGGGCCTGAAGCTGTAGAACCATCCACAGTCTGAACAGGAAGTGGGAGCCTGAAGCTGTAGAACCACTCACAGCCTAAACAGAAAGTGGGAGCCTCAAGTTGCAGAACAACCCACAGTCTGAAGCTGGGAGCCTAAAGCTGTAGAACCGCTCACAGCCTGAACAGGAAGTGGGAGCCTGAAGCTGTAGAACCGCTCACAGCCTAAAACAGGAATGGAGCCTGAAGCTGTAAACCGCTCCCCCGCCTAAACGGAAATTGGGGCCTGAAGCGTAGAACCGCCACAGCCTGAACAGGAAGTGGGACCAAAAAGCTTAGAACCGCTCACACTGAACAGGAAGTGGGAGCCTGAACTTTAGAACGTACAGCCTGAACGGGAATGGGCCTGAAGCTTTAAACCGCCACGCCTGAACAGGAAGTGGGAGCCGAGCTGTAGAACCGCTCACAGCCTGAACAGGATGTGGGAGCCTGAAGCTTTAGAACCGCTCACAGCCTGAACAGGAAGTGGGAGCCTGAAGCTGGCTGTGCAGAGCAAGATCTGTGAAACAGTATGGTGACAAATTCCCTTTAAAAACAACTATAGTATTTGTTTTTTAAGCCCTATAATTTTTTGTTTTTGGCCCAAAAAAATCCACCGAAACGATATTAAATTAGAGAAAAAAAAATCTTTTTCTTCTTAAAACCAACTCCATTTCCCCCCAAGGGTTTACAAGATGAATGAACTTCCACCCTTACCCTACAGTTTTAATACACGTGACCTTATTTTATCAATGAAATCGGATTGAAATACAATAAAATTCGTAAAAACAAGCGTGCTATAAAGTGATAATGCGACCTCCAATGCCGCCACCAACATATTACATTCAGCCTATTAGACTGCAACGTAATATTTGCCAGGAATCTAAATCTACAATTATACGGAGCGTCTGTATCAAAGCTGCAATTACAGAGCAAATTAATCCCCGAATCACTGATTAAAGAGGGAAAGGTTAATCTGTGGGAAATAGCTTACACATATCTAATACCAGGACCGGAAAAGTACTGGAAGCAGCTCGTGGGAAAAGGCAGAATCGCTCTAGCAAATCCCAGCACAGAGGTTTCGATCTCAAAGAGCCTTTTCATTGGGTTGCCCCAAAGGGGTTTAGGAGGGGCTAGGGTGCATGGTTTTTGGCGGGACCCTTTTTGCCAAACGGGCCCCCCGCCCGGTTCCCACTATAACTGCGTCCTCCAGAATAAGTAGGTAGCCAGTCATTTGTATCCAAACCTTGTACATCCCTGCTGGCTGTGTCTAAGAACTTGAGGGCAACAGAAAATGACAATGAGGGCTGGATTTGGCTATCGGGCCTCGAGCTTGGCATATGTGCCATAATGGGTGCAGAGGTAGCAGATGCACTCAGGTCCCTGTGCCTTATATCATTAGAAGATGTTAAGGTTTTTATATAGGGGGGGGTCCCCGTTATAAGTTTTTTTTATTGGGCTAGACAAGAACGTTCCACCGATGAGACCTCAAAGAGATTGTCTCGCTACAAAGTATAGCTTTCAAAATGTAGGGAACACTAAATAAAGACGTTTTCCCAAAAAAAATTTTCTTGTTCATCTTTTTTTTTAAGGACTACAGGTGTTTTTTTCACCCTTCTTGCTCCTCTGGTTTCCCCCAAATGAAGACCTGTTTCTTTCTTCCCCCCCCCCCCCCTGTTTTTTTTTTCCTTTTGTAGCAGGGGTAAGGTCACAACAGGTCATGGGTGGGGAGTGTGAGAGCTTTTTGTTTTCTGATCTTTCAGACAAAAGATAATTAAATCTACGTTAGATTGCTGGGAAAGCTTATCTGTCCTCAAGAAGGTAATATATTTAAAATTTGACGTAAAAAAAGGGAAATCGAATACAAGGAGCTCAATGCTAATTACGAACTTGACCCGGGGAATACAGGGCCAACGCATTTTTTCATTCATGCAACATAAATTTTTAGAGAACACCCTTTAAAAAAGGGCATCTCCCCCAGAAAAACCTCAAAATAACTGGAAGCAGAAACAACACTTCTCAAATATGCTTATTGGGAAAATCAAAGCATTTCACCAAAAATTTTTTTTTTTAAAAATAAAGCTCGGGCCCTTTAAGACACTCTGAAGTCGGGCCAAAGTCGGAAACATGACAGCTTATGGATCACTATGTTGACGTTGTGTCAAAAAATGTTTTGACTGGGAAGGGGTCCACTGTGAAAGGGGGAACCCGAAGTTACTCATGACAACCGGGTTGCTCGGGGGCTGTAATTTCTGGCTTATAAAACCCCAGCAGCATGTAAAACACGTCACACTATGTCGTGTCTTGTCCCTGCTCCCGGGTATGTAGTGAGAGCTCAATTACCCTGTATAACCCAGTATTCCTCATTTTTCCCCTACACAGTTGGATCTCTAAACAAATTAATTTTGCTACATAAAGAATTTTTTAATAAATGAACGAAAAATCGTCCCCCGTAATACTGGGGAAAACCCCTAATTTTAAAGACATAATTGGAAAAAAAAGTCAAACTTTGTATCAGAAAGGGGAATATCTCTCCTTGGGGAGACCACCAAATAGGTGTGTGGAGTTGTGAGATTGGCCTCCACTAAACATCTGCATGTCACAAAGCATTATGGGAAAGGAACTGAGAAGCTTGAGCACCCTCTATTGCATGTAAAAAAAAAATCAATTTGCTTCTGACTCACTGAATCTTTAAGAAGCAAAAAGGAATTAGCCAAGCCCGATCCTCCCCTTTCTGCACAACTTTTTGGGGGGGTTGCCCCCCACAGGCAGGCAGATGTGCTGGTTTAGGGAGGCAAATTGAGGTTTTTACCATTAATAGAGGGCACTCGAATTCTCAGCCCCTTTCCCCTAATGCCTTAACTGCAAGCTTGCGGGGGATAAAAGGAAATCTCAAAACTCCTTATGCTTTTCTCCCCAAGAGAGATATTCCCTTTTTGAGCCCAATATTGCTCCCAAAACGCCCTTAGTACACCCCTTGTCTACATGAGAGGGGCAGGACCCTGAAACAGTGTTGCAGATGAGTAGGCTTGGTTAATATCTCTTTTTTTCTTAAAGATTCAGTGAGTCAAACAAATTTGAGATTTTTTTACATCAAAAAAGGGGGCGCTCGAGCTTCTCCCTCCTTTCCCATAATCCAAAACCCCTTTGTCCCCTTTTAAAAGTGTCATCGGGCGCACATTCGCCAATTTTTGGCCGACTTCTTTCGTACATCAAATAAAACCGGAAAATAACACAAAAAAAAATGGAAGGGAAATTCAAAAAGATGTCGCCCTAATTTTTTTACTTTTTCCAAAAACTGTGAAAATTTTTTTTAGAAAGGGAAAAACTCTCCTTTGGGGAGAGCCCCTATATAGGTGTGTGGAGATTCAAAATTCCCTTTTTTGCACTCCACAAAGCATCTGCATACACAAGGAATTAGGGGAAAAGGGAGCTGAAAGCTCTAGCGCCCCTTTTGGATGAACAAATCCTCAACTTGCTTTTGACTCCAAATTTGTTACATCCAAAAGAGGGCGCTAGAGCTTCTCACCCCTTTTCCCAAATCCCTTTGTGATATGCAATGCTTTCGTGGAGTGCAAAAAGGTTTTTTCAATCTCCACACCCTATAAGGGGCCCTCTCCTAAGAAGATTTTCCCCTTTTTGACACTCATTCCTCCACTAAAACCAAGCCAGCATCGCTCTGGCACTGATAAGGGCAAAACCCCCCCGAAACGGCGTCTACAGTTTGGTGAGCGGGGCTTGGCTTAATATCCCTTTTTTTTTCCCAAAAAGCCCCCTGGGTCAAAAGCAAATTGGGATTTTTTACATCTAACAGAGGGCGCTAGAGCTTCTCAGCTCCTTTCCCATGATGCCTTGTGATAATTTTTTTTTTAACAATACATAGACACCACTGACACAAAATAGGACAAATATACAACAGACTATACAAATAGGAAAATGCTTCATAAACTGCAGCTTAGAAACCAATTCACTTTTTTTTGGAAGTTTTAAACCAAAATTTTATTTTTCACTGGAAAAACCCGAACACAAAACCCCTAATTCACCCATGAGAACAGAACTGCCCTTCTCTAAAACGATAACAAAAGAGCGTAAAGAAATAGAAATTCGTGATGGAAACAATTACCACCATACACTTGAGTCAAGCCACAAAGAACAAAGTCAAATGAACATCCCAAATCCAAATCAGCACATAAACAACAAAAAGAAGTAATTTATTCCAAATGTGTAACACAAACAAAAGATGTTTAGATGAACACAAAACAAAGAAAGAGATTTTTTTTTATTTTTTTTGCATTGGAAAAAAAATTTTTTACAAAATTTTTATTCCAAGTTGGCACTAATATCTAACTACCAGGGGCTTCCTGTACAGGGATGTTTTGGAATATTGAGGTTTTTGATGAGAACATTGGGGGTAACAAACCAAAGGAGATGTTAAACCCCTGGGTCCTAATTTTTTGGCTTAGGCAACCCAAAAGGGGTGGAGGGTTGTGCACTTCTTTTCCTAAATTAACCGTCAGGGGGTTTTTTAAAAGTTTTAAATATAAGGGGGAGAACGAGCGCTGTGTATATAGGGTTAATATAGAGGGGAGGGGCTGAGCTCTGTGAAAATAGGGTTTATTGAAGAGGAGAGGAGCGGCCTGTGAAAAAAAGGGTTATAGATAGAGGTAAAAAGCGACTCGTGATATAAGGGGTATAGGATAAGGAAAAAAAGGGGGGGGACTCTGTGATATATAGGTTTATATGAAGAAAGCTGAGCCTGGTTGATAATAGGGGGTTATATGTAGGAGGGGAAGGAGCTGACCTGTGAATAAGGGGAAAAGATAGAGAACTAGCTTGTGAATAAAGGGTTATAGGAGAGGAGAGAATGGCTCTGGATAAAAATGGGGGTTAATTTACAGAGGGAAAGAAGCTGAGCCTGGATAAAAGGTATATATAGAGGGGAGGGGCTGGTTTGTAATAAGGGGGTTTTTTAAAAGATAGAAGAGAGGGCTGAGCCTGTGATATTAGGTTAAGATGAGGAAGGAGCGAGCCTGTGATATATAGGTTTAGAAGAGGGAGAGAAGCGAGCTTTTTGATAAAAGGGTTATATGATAGAGGGGAGAGAAGGAGCCCCAGGATAATGGGTTTATGCAGAGGAGGAACTGAGCACTGTGATATATAGGGTTATAAGGGGAAGGGGGGGAGGAGCGATTTGTGAATAAGGGTTTTAAAGATAGGGGAGAGAACTGACTCTGTGTTATGGGTTTTATGGATAAAGGGAAACTAGTTTTGATAAATTAGGGTTTTAAGATAAGGAGGAACTGAGCCCGGAATATAGGGTTAAATGAAGAGGAGAGAACTGGCTCTGTGATAAATGGGGGTTTATGAAAAGGGAGAGAAACGACTCTGTGGGATATATAGGGTTTAAAAAATGATAGAAAAGGGGAAAAAGCTGAGATCTGTGATATATAGGGTTATATGATAGAGGAAAGAAGCTGATATCTGTGATATATAGGGTTATATGATGCTGTCTTATTTAGACTACGTTGGCTCACGCTTTCTGTGAACCGCCGGCAAATATGAAAAGCAAATGTAAAAATTAAAAAGGTTTCATTTTTTTTTAAATACTAAAGCATAACGAAAACTAGTACCCCCCCGGGCCCGCAAACAAAGAAACATTCATTTATACCACAATAAACAAAAGTACCCCAAACCCCCCCGAAAAAGTTTTTTTTGGAGGGGTTTTTTTTTTGGTTTTTTAATTTCCCCAAGGGACATTAAAAAAATGCACCTTGTCCCGCCAAACACAATCACTCATACATCTATGTCGATGAAAATTTTTTTATTTTTTTTATCTTTGAAGGAAGGGAAAAAATTAAAATAATAAAAATGAGTGGGCATTGCACCCTTTAAGCCCCATAGCAGCTGCCAAGCCCTGAGTTACACCCAGGAGTATATAATACACAGAGAACTGCACAGGGTGTCATCCAATGTAAAGCTACCAGGGCCAACCGTATGAAGGTATGTTCACACGGGCAACTTATGGCGCGCATTTTGCTTCTTATTTGCCCTCTAATCCGAGCGAGATGCGCGCCGAAATTACGGCAATCTATAGTTCTCATAGAGAAGTATGGATTACGCCTCCTCTCCCCGCTCGTACAATACGATCGTATTGTACACGCGGGGAGATAAGTGACATGTCTATTACTTGCTGCGAATATGCGCCGCGAGTAATGCATGTCAATTGGGCCGTATTAGTGCGACTCCCAAAGCACGCAGCATAATTACGCGCCGCAATTACGCCGTGTGAACAAAGCCTAAAGGGTTCATGAGCCCATGTTCTGATCATGGCACCAACACATCCCCTCCTCACATATATAGTCATGTGAAGTAGAGGAGTGCAGAGAAGGAGACTGCGGAGTATGCCGAATCCCATAATTCTAATTATATTACAATATCTTCAGACAGTATTATAGCGTTCAATTCAATTATTACTAAAAAATTACCGTCCTCATTAGTTCCTTAACTACGATTACAATTAATCAAGCCGGCAAGAGAAGAATCAGTTAATTAATCTGGCTAATTATGAACGTGCAATGAGGTTCATCTTACAGCACAGAATACTGTGTGGCCACTACAGAAATGTTAGAGATAAGAATCCTCCTGGGAGCCATCATGGAGGCTTCACACTCAGCCGAGCTGTCACTGAGGCGTCACACCAAACTAGATTCCACTGCCGCTCTTAAAACCATAAATAATATGCATTTCAGAGAGTGATAACCTCCCACACACCGGTGAAATATCATCTGTTCTCACAGAGAATAATAACCCGTATAATATACAATCTATGTGTAGAGATGTACACCTTCATCGATATAACTATGCTTTACAAAAGAGAGTAGATTAAGCCTAGATTACCATTCCTTATGTTGTTGAGTTGTTACTTTTGGAAACTCACTTTCTAAACTAGAACACTGCATCACAGTGCCCCCTCCCTCCTTCTGCATATTCTGCTGTACTTACAAATAAAGTATTTTCTACTGTACTATAGAATCAGAAGTACAGTAGTATAGTAGTACCATCTACCACTACTATGTTCATTCACTTTTGGAAACTCACTTTCTAAACTAGAACACTGCATCACAGTGCCCCCTCCCTCCTCCTGCATATTCTGCTGTACTTACAAATAAAGTATTTTCTACTGTACTATAAAATCAGAAGTACAGTAGTATAGTAGTACCATCTACTACTATGTTCATTCACTTTTGGAAACTCACATTCTAAACTAGAATACTGAATCAGTGTTCCCCCTCCCTCCACCTGCATATTCTGCTGTACTTCCAAATAAAGTATTTTCTACTGTACAGTAGAATCAGAAGTACAGTAGTATATTAGTGCCATCTACCACTACTATGTACATTCACTTTTGGAAACTCACTTTCTGAACTAGAACTCTGCATTAGAGTGCTCACCCTCCCTCCTCCTGCATATTCTGCTGTACTTCCAAATATAGTATTTTCTACTGTACTATAGAATCAGAAGTACAGTAGTATAGTATAGTAGTGCTGTCTACCACTACTATGTTCATTCACTCTTGAAAACTGTTTATAAGCTAGAATACTGCAGAGTGTTCCCCCCCTCCTCCTGCATACTCTGCTGTACTTACAAATAAAGCACTTTTTTCTATAATGTAGAATCAGAAGAAGAGTAATATAGTGTAGTAGTGCCATCTACCACTACGGTGTTCATTCACTTTTGAAAACTCAGTTTCTAAACTAGAATACTGCATCATAGTGCTCCCCCTCTCTCCTCCTGCATGTTCTGCTGTACTTCCAAATAAAGTATTTCCTACTGTACTGTAGAATTAGAAGTACAGTAGTATATTAGTGCGATCTACCACTACTATGTTCATTCACTTTTTGAAACTCCTTTTCTGAACTAGAATGCTGCATCAGAGTGAGCCCCCTCCCTCCTCCTGCATTTTCTGATGTACTTCCAAATAAGATATTTTCTACTGTACTGTAGCATCAGAAGTACACTAGTATAGTACAGTAGTGTTATTTACCACTACTATGTCCATTCACTTTTTGAAACTCATTTTCTGAACTAGAATGCTGCATCAGAGTTAGTCCCCTCCCTCCTCCTGCATATTCTGCTGTACTTCAAAATAAAGTATTTTCTACTGTACTGTAGCATCAGAAGTACAGTAGTATAGTAGTGCTATCTACCACTACTTTGTTAATTTACTTTTTGAAACTCACTGTCTGAACTAGAATGCTGCATCAGAGTGCTCCCCTCCCTCCTACTGTGCACTCTGCTATACTTCCAAACCCAGGATTTCCTACTATACTATATAGTAGTACTTAAAAAAAAAAAAAAACCTTAATTATACCTCGCCGACACATCTGAAGGCCCAGCACTGACAGAATTCCACTAACTATGGTCAAAATAAACATTAGAAGCCATTGGACACTAATATAAACGCCATTTTAATTAACTTATGTGATAAAAAAAAATTATTTCAACTTGAAAAACTTTTTCATTTTTTACACCTTTTACTTTAAGGGGGACATGTTTGAACACTGTCTAGGTCTAAGACTTTCTTTCCAATCAGAGCTCCCCTTTTATTTATCCAGAGCACTATATGAAATGAAAGGGTAACTCTGATTGGTTGCTATGGGCAACAAAGAAAGTCTTAGACCAAGACAATTTTCATACATGTGGTCCTAAAAATCTAATACACAAATTCCATTTATAATGGAGGACTTTTGTTTTACCATTTACAACAGTATTTTGATGTAGAAAAGTCACTAATTTTAGATTAAGCCTTTTTTTTTTTTTGCACAAAAGCATGCAACTTTTTGTGTCTTTTTTCACTGCTGTTGCTAGTGGCTCAGTGGGGTGCTACATGGGTGCAAAGGTAGCAAACACACCCAAGCTTTGGTGCTTTAAGAAGATAAAAATCCCCTTTCTTTATAGCAGAACACCAGTATTGAAAAGTGTACATGTTAGATGGGGTCACAGCTATAGAGCTTTAAAGGGGTTGTCTCGCTACAAGGATTGCTGCTTTTTATTTTAAAGATCTTGCAAAAACAAGTCAATGTGCAACATATATCCATTAACAGTGTCCTGCCTATTCCTAGATATCCCCTCTTGTATGGGCTGCATCAGCTCCTCAGGTCGCTATAGCTATAGACCTCTTTGATGTATCTTGATAGGCTGCCAGCACTGGTTGCTATAGCTACAGACCTGACTTCTACTGCAGCCTAGTGGAAGCCAGAAAACACGCCCCTGAATTCAAAGTGAAACCAAGAAAACAGAACAGAGGTAAGATGAATCAATGTAGTGAGACAACCCCTTTAAGATAAGTGCTTCACATTTAGAGGGTAGTTAATATAGCACAAATACAGTTTAAAAGCTATGAACACATGTGCGCTTTTCACTTACTGTTAATTTGCTTCCTAAATACAAAATTAAGCGACTTTATAAATAGTCTTCATTAAAATTCTTCTGCCGTTTTTTTTTTTAACTCCTTCATATACATGGCTGCGCTGCTGCTTCTGACATATCTGACAGTACAATGCTCCTGGCTCAGCAGGCTCTCTCTGCTGCTCTCCATCCCTTAGTATTAGGCTGTGTTCACATCTGTGTTGTGAATTGTGTTTTTATGTTCTGTTATTGGATCATAGTGTCACATGACAGACTGTATAAACCACATTTATCAAGTTGTTCATTGTTTTCATGGGAGGAATAGTGTTAAATGTTGCGCAAATGGCACTTCCAATTATATCTGCGGAATCTGTGATGGATCTTCTAAGGGAGATGTGAACAGAACCTTAGACATAGTAGCAAAGAGGAGAGGAGCAGGTCAAATAGTAAAAAGGGAGGAAAGCAGCCTGGTTTTTTAGAAAGGGCATGTTGCAGGGGAAGAGGAATAATCACATAAGCTATGTGTGAAAGTAAAGATAAGAGAACCCACAGCAGAATCTGCAGGAGAGGAAGGGGGAAATCATACACTCCTCAACAACAATGTCTGAGCAGAAGGAAGAAGACGTCTCTTGCAGGCTGCAGTGGAAGACGTCAGTCCAGGAATAAAGCTGTGCTGATACATGACAGTTACACATTAATATGACCACTTCCTACTTTCGACATCAGCAGTGCGTAGCTCATGAAGTCATGTATGGTATGCTTGCTTGATGGGTAAATTAGTTGTGCGATAGACTGTCTGCACACATACCGTGTTTCCCCCAAAATAAGACACCCCCGAAAGTAAAACATAGCAGAGATTTTGTTGAATTCCCTAATATAAGGCACCCCCCGAAAATAAGGCATAGCGGAAATAATTGCTGCAGCTCCTCATACACAGGGCTGTCCCTAAGGGCGGGCAGAGAGAATGGGGGGAGGGGGAACAGGTGCTCCCAAGCCCCGCTCACCCTGAGAAACAGCCCTGGGACATATTGTTGTAGCAGAGTGTTGAAGGACCTGTGCAGGGAGGTCATGTGACTGTGATGTCACCACAGGTCCCAAACATCCCAGGACAGGAGACAGAGTACAAATAAGTGCGGGATGGGGGGAGAACAGAACAATGATTCTGACACACACACATCTCACAGGATGGCTGATGGGGCATGCTGAGACTTCTAGTTCTACAAGTCCCAGCATGTCACATTTGCCATCCTTTGAGATAAGTCACTGCAGCTGCCATAAAATGTCCTTTACATACATATATCCTATGGTTTGTGACTCAAAACTTTAAGATATTATATATATATATATAATATATATATATATATATATATATATATATATATATATACACACACACACACTAGTACAGTTATACATGCTACAATTTATTTGTGAAAATAAGACATAGTGCATCTCTAGGAGCAAAAATTAATATAAGACGCTGTCTTATTTTCGGGGAAACAGGGTATCTGTCGTTGCTGTCATAGGTAAAAGGTACAATTTATTAGAGTTGCAGAAAGGAATGATAATTGGCTTTCAGGTCAAGGGTGGCGGTATTTCTAAAACTGCGCAGTTTGTGACCTGTTGGTGGCTGGTGTGGTAAAATCATGAGTGGAAAAATTGAGCCATTGTGAATAAGCGATGAGATAACTGCGGAGCACCACATGTCATTGATGTGAGAGGGGAACGTCGGCTACAAAGGTGCAAGAGGGCGGAGGACCTGATACAGGGAGTAGCTCAGCGCTAAAATGGACCAGGGGGCAGCCAGGCATGTGTATAACACAGCAGTTCACTGAACCTTACTGCATATGTGGCCCCGGAGCAGACGGATGTCCCTGCACCTCTGCTAACCCTACTGTGTATGAGGCCCGGATCAGACGGATGTCACTGAACCTCTGCTAACCTTACTGTGTATGAGGCCCGGATCAGACGGATGTCACTGAACCTCTGCTAACCCTTCTGTGTATGGGGCCCCAGAGCAGACGGATGTCACTGCACCTCTGCTAACCCTACTGTGTATGGGGCCCCGGAGCAGACGATTGTCACTGCACCTCTGCTAACCCTACTGTGTATTGAGCCCCGGAGTAGACGGATGTCGCTGCACCTCTGCTAACCCTACTGTGTATGGGGCCCCGGAGCAGACGGATGTCACTGCACCTCTGCTAACCCTACTGTGTATGGGCCCCAGAGCAGACGGATGTCACTGCACCTCTGCTAACCCTACTGTGTATTGTGCCCCGGAGCAGACGGATGACTCTGCACCTCTGCTAACCGTACTGTGTATGGGGCCCTGGAGCAGACAGATGTCACTGCACCTCTGCTAACCCTACTGTGTATGGCTCCCCGGAGCAGACGGATGTCACTGCACCTCTGCTAATCCTACTGTGTATGGGGCCCTGGAGCATACAGATATCACTGCACCTCTGCTAACCCTACTGTGTATGGGGCCTGGAGCAGACAGGTGTCACTGCACCTCTGCTAACCCTACTGTGTATGGGGCCCCGGAGCAGACGGATGTCACTGCACCTCTGCTAACCCTACTGTGTATGAGGCCCCGGAGCAGACGGATGTCACTGCACCTCTGCTAACCCTACTGTGTATGAGGCCCCGGAGCAGACGGATGTCACTGCACCTCTGCTAACCCTACTGTGTATGAGGCCCCGGAGCAGACGGATGTCACTGCACCTCTGCTAACCCTACTGTGTATGGGGCCTGGAGCAGACAGATGTCACTGCACCTCTGCTAACCCTACTGTGTATGGGAGCCTGGAGCAGACGGATGTCAGTACACCTCTGCTAACTGTACTGTGTATGGGACCCCAGAGCAGACGGATGTCAGTGCCCCTCTGCTAACCCTACTTTGTTTGGGGCCCCGGAGCATACAGATGTCACTGCACCTCTGCTAACCCTACTGTGTATGGGGGCCTGGAGCAGCCAGATGTCACTGCACCTCTGCTAACCCTACTGTGTGTGGGGCCCCAGAGCAGACGGATGTCACTGCACCTCTGCTAACCCTACTGTGTATGGGACACCACAGCAAACAGATGTCACTGCACCTCTGCTAATCAAGCAGCATCGGCAGGAAAGGCTTCGATTTTCAAGACAGCATGGGAATTGGACCTCTGCTGATTGGCAAAAAGGTTGTTTTCTTCTATGAATCATATTTTCTGCTTTATCGAATAGGTAGATGTTGGTTTGTGAGGTGGGAAACATCAGAGAACAAGCATCATGCAACCATTGCTGGAAGAACACAAGCTGGCGGTAGCAGCGCTATGATTTGGGGAATGTTTTTGTAACATTCTCTGGGCCACTCATCCATGTGGAAGGCACTCTCAACTGATGTATGTAGAAATCCTTTCTTGCAGATCACATACACCCATACATGCTTCCAGCAGGTGTGGGATGCAGTCGGCTCCAGATACCGGTGACAACCTACCAGGACATTATTGAGTCACTTCCCACCCATCTAACTGCTGTCTGTGCTGCACATGGCAGTAGCTCTGGATATCTGTAGTATACAGGAGTTTAACCCCTTGCATAAACTCCTTGTGTATACTACTGTATGATTTTATGCTTAACCACTGTTAATGTGTTATTTTGCACACTAAGATAATAATGATTACGGTCTGTGCTGAAGTGTCAGGCCTTGGGTTCACTGGAGAGCTGAGTGACCCTTGGATGAACTTCACAAGATGGAGCGTCTGGAACAAACTGCATTATGAGGAGAGTGAATATCTGCTAAGTCACTGTCAGGTTTCTATTATATTGTGGGTGTTCAGGTTGCAGCCAGTGGTGCAATAAGTTAAAATGGAGATTAGTGGGAGGGGGAGGTAGGTGCAAGAAATCAAGAAAGTTTATAAATAGGCCTTAGTTTAATTGAGTAGTGTGTAGTTCCTATATCCAAGTTCCTGTGGTCTGGAGTAAGTGCCAGACTGCAGAGAAGATGAAGGTCCCAACTTAACCCTTTGAAGCCTGGACCCATTCCAGACTGCAGCTGGGAAGCCCCATAGCCTTATTTATCAGCTATAGATCTATGCAACAGGAATCAAGGACTTTATGGAAGGAGTTGCTGACTAGACGCAGAAGAAGAATCCCTTGGGCAGATACACTGGGAAATGTTTGCCAGAGAGGTAGTATATAGGATGTCCCCCGCTGGCCTACCGAGCAGATGGTATCCAGAATATTGCCTCTGGCCTGGCCCATCTAGATTCAGTTCTCCTGGGTTCGCTCTGCTATCCCCTTGCAGTTTATCTGGAAAATGCTATAGGATGTCAGTTCTTCTGGGATTCAAGTGCTCCTTGCAGGCAAAAACTGCATCCAAATAAGGGACTATTTTAGAAGGGACCTCTAATGGCTGCTAAGCTGAAAACGCGGGGGAAAAAGGGGGGGAAAAAGGATTGTCCCCCAAAATGAAAGGAGTTTTGAAGTTTAAAATTTAAAGGGTAAATAAAAGGCCCAAAATTTATGTTTTAAACCCCTTTAAAACCCTTCTTTCTCCCTCCTAATCCACCTGCACAACTCAGGGCCTTCCCCCAAAACATCTCCAACTTCGTAGCAGGAGGGGAAATTTAAAACCACCAGCATGGAATGCACCCCTGGGGGTAAGAACACCATCTCTACACTGCAGGTTCCCCCACCTTGAATGTTCCATGTGCTACTCCGGTGTGAGTCTAGCCACCATGATAAGGGCTTATGTAACAACTACAACTCCCATCCTCTGCCTGTGCCTAGGCTGTATACTGCATATCAGGTCAGAATAGTGTGACTTGACTGTGTAATAAAGCCATCAGCCTTCCCTTGATTTACGACCGAAATATTTCAGCATTTTTTTTTTTTAAACCAAAGGAGGGGAAAAAATTTGGGGCCCAAAAAATTTTTAAAGTTTTTTTGAAACCTTAAAGGGGGGGGAAAGGCAGGCCGAATTTTTTTAAAAAAAACCCTTGTTTATTCAGGGGGAAATCTGAAAAGGAAAAGTTGGAAAAAAAATGCAAACTTAAAAAAAAAAATTTTTGGGGGTGGGAAAAGGTTTTTTTACTCCAAAACATTTTTTAATTAAAGGGGGGCCCTTTTTTTAAACCGGGTTTTAAGGGGGTTTTGGCTTTCTTAATTAAAAATTTTCTCTTTTTTGGAAAAGGGAAAATGGGGGGGGGGCCCCTTTTCTGTTTTTCGGGGGAAGGAAGGGGGAAAGGAAGAAACTAGGAAGGGGGGAAAGGGGGGAGCGGGGATAGGGGGGGAGCTTTGGGGCCCCGGGGGGCAGTGGGTGGGGGCCCCAGGAAAGTTTTGATTTATCCAAATTTTTTTTCCCCTTTTTTTAAAATTCCCCCAACCCTTTGGGGAACCTTAAATTAATTTCTTTAAAAAAACTTGGAAAATTCCCCTTTAAAAACCTTTATTTGGGGGGTTAAGGTTTTTTTCCCCCCCCCCCGGCCCCAATTTAACTTTTAAAGGAAACCCCAAAGGTTAATAAGGGACCCTTTAAATTTTTCTGGATGTTGGCAAATAGTCAAGTAATTAAATACATGTGCAGAGTACAGCTTGTTAAATATTTATCAATAGTTATTTAAATTTAAAACCAGCTTTACTGTCATTAGTTGGGGGCGGGGAAATGCCCCCAAAAAACTATTAGTCATCATTTTTTCATGCAGTCTTCTATACCATTCCCACTGAAATCCCAGTAATAACCGCAATGTTTAGATTCCATGCATAAATTATGGTTATAACATCTGCAGTTTCATCTCTGTCAATTGCAATTTGGCTTTTGGTCCTTTAGTTGCAAGAAAATTAAAGGGGCATTTCCAACATTATTATCATAGCCCATGCGATAATTCATTTTTGCTAATACAATTTATTACCAGATATGAACCTGTTTAAAGCTATTACCCTATCAACACCCCAACCATCCCTTTAAAAAATTTTTTTGGAAAGGGGTCAAGGGGGAAAAATTTTAAAGGGGTTGTCTCATACTTGATTCTTTTCCCCTCAGCCCCTGTTTTTCTTGGTTTCAATTTGAATTCGGGGGTTGTTTTTAGGGCTTCTAGGGGCTGCAGTAGAAGCCAGGTCTGTAGCTTTAAGCGGTCAGGGGCTGGCAGCCTTTCAGGAGAGATTAAACAGGTCTTTTGCTTTAGCCCCTCTTGGGGGATAAAAATTCAATCGTACAAGGGAGGGGTTTATCTATAAAAAAAAGGTAGGGCCCACTTTTAAATGGTCATATATTGCAAAGTGTTTTTCTTGCAAGTTTTCTTTAACAAAAAAAAAAAGGCAATATTTGTAAAAGAAAAACCCCTTTAAAGATTTTTGGTGTTAAAGATCCACTTTTTTCTGCAGATCTACACGCTTGAATAATTTTAATTCGTATAAAGGCACAAAAAAAATATCTTAATCCAGAAATTTTTGACATCTAGATTGTACCAGGTCATAACATAGGAAGCAGAGTGTAAT
Organism: Phyllomedusa bahiana; assembly: GCA_025379985.1. Classification (NCBI taxonomy): domain Eukaryota; kingdom Metazoa; phylum Chordata; class Amphibia; order Anura; family Hylidae; genus Phyllomedusa; species Phyllomedusa bahiana. The sequence goes on from JAODAL010011717.1 coordinate 16,273, forward strand.
CTATAATAAGGAGCCAAACAGAAGCTTTCTGGATCAACATTGTAAATTTTAAAAAATTTCCCCCTAAAACTTTACAATAGCAATTTTTTTTGGGGAGGGACCATTGTAGGGGATAAAAACCAAAAACTTAGGAAAACTGGCAATTGGTTTTGAAGCCCCAAAATGTCACCAACATAATGCAACATGGAGATTTACCCCTTAATCCCTCCAAAGAAAAAATGTTACTCTTAGTTTTTCTCCTCCTCCCCCTTCCAAAAGCCTTTAAAGCTTTTTTTTTTCCAAATACATGGGCCCTTTATGGGGGGTTTTTATTTTGGGGGACAATTTGTATTTTCAAAGGGGTAACATTTGATTTTCCTTAGAATATCCCTCGGGAAACCCCCCTTAAAAAATTTTCTAAGTGGGGCAAAATGGGGAAAAAAAATTTTATTTTGAAATGTTTGGGCCATTTTCCCGTTATTTTTCCCGCGTTTAAATTCTTCGGTAAAAATTATGTGTTATTGTTTTTCTTGGGTTTTAAAACGTATCTGGCAAAAAACCAAACATGTAATTTTCCGTTATTTTTTGGGGGTTGAAAAAAAATTCCAAACTTTTCCCTTTTTTTAAAAATTTGCGCCGCGGGGGGCTTTTTTGAAAAACCCAAATTTAACTTTTTAGATTTAACACCTAGGACGTCAGTGGGGCCCCCCCATTTTTTGCAAAGCTGAAGGGGCATTTTTTAGTGATATCTTTGGGGAATGCATGCGACTTTTTTGATCACTTTTTCCAATTTTTTTTATGGGACTTTGAAAGGGCCCAAAAATTTTGAAATTTGGAATTTTTTTTTCTTTAGGGTGTTCAGCGTCCCAGGAAAAGGGTGATGTTATATTTTAATGAGGGACTTTTTTTGGAGGGGGCAATACCAAATATGTTTTAATTTTTTTTTTATTTTTTTATTTTTTATTTGCAAAATGGCAAAATTTGAATTTTAATTTTTTTTTAAAATTTTTTATTTTTTTTTAATTTTGAGGTCCATCTAGGAGCGCTTCCCCACGGGGGGGCTAAATTGTTTAAACAGCCTAATTGCTTTCCCATAGAAAAATGCATTGGGTTTGTAAAAAACATGACATTTGGGGAAACCCTTTCCCCCCAAGGCTTCCCGCTGCCTTTGTCCAGGCAAAAGGATTCCTGCAGTTACGGGGCGGGGGCTCCGATCGGGGTAAAAGAACGGTGAAAAAACACCTTTTTTCCCTTTTAATTTAGATCCCGGGGGCCAAACTTTGCGGGCGGCGCCCAAAGGGGGGAAAACAACGGGGCGCGGGGGGCCGGCGCCCCCCACGCTTTTAACCACCGGTGGCTGTGTGGCGGGAATCGCGTGCGCCCCCCTGCAAAAACCCCTTTAAAACCCCAAACCAGGACGTCCCCATACTCCAGGTAGGTTTTTAAAGTTTTTAACCCCCACTTAACCCCTCCCCCTTTAATAATCCAGTTTTAAATTTTGTATTTTTTTCCCTTTCCTTGCTTTTCCCAAAGAGTCTTTCATTTTTTATTTTTAAGTGACGCAATTGTATGAGGACTAATTTTATATGGGAGAAGTTGGATTTTGGGGGGGAATATTTTAAGTTTACAATTAAATTACTGTAGAATTTTTTTCAAATGTTTACATTTTTTTATCTTTTTTTTTACACCTTTCACATTTCAAACTGAATAACCAGTTACTGTAGATGAATTTTTTTTTTACGGGTTTTTTTTTCCCCATCGTGTAATAACAAATATGTGTAGGTTTTTTGCTTTTGTGCAATGTATGCACAATAACTTTTTAATGAAATATTTATTTCTATTTAATTATTATTTATTTTTTTTACACTTTATTAAGTTTTGTGTTTTTTTTAAATCCTTTTAAGAGATAAGTATTTAACCCTTTTTTTTTTTACACTTGGTAATCTATTGGGCATACAGAATATCCCTCAGTTTGACACGGGCTGCACTAGGGCACTTCCCTGACTGCAGGTTTCAAAAACGGGTTCCTGGGGTTTCTCTAGGTCCCCAGGGGGCTGACTGTGCGGGCCCTTTTCCCCGGGCTCCTTTGGGACCCCAAAACCCCTGATGGAGCGGGGGCAATGTCCTTTTGATTATTTTAACAGATTTGTGGCAACCCAAAGGGGTTTGGGCCCAACGGGGATCGCGGGGTTTTCCCGGGACGCTTACAGAGACGCTCTAGGAACGGGGCCTGTTAAAAAACAGCTCTGTTCCTAAGCGCAGTTGCGGTGTTTGGGGGGCCGAAAAAGCTTTACCCTGAAGCGACATTTTTAAAAGAAGGTCGCCCAAGGAGTTAATATAATAAAGGGGCAGATACAAATTCCAGATAAAGCGGGGCCCTTTCCCCATGTAACATCGAAAGATCTGCTGGAAGCTGAAAACACTTTCTATGGGTGAGGGCAGGAGCGTCTTTGGGTCATTTACTTTATACACAATGGACCAGAAAAAAAAGATATTGAGGCCCTCACCTGGTGCTCAAAGGAGCCGCTCATCCTGGCACATGTAAGAGCAGTACAAGACATGTAGTACCGCACTGTATTGTAGAGAGGCGCTATAGATCACCAATCACTGCATGCACCTCACTTATACATGTAAAAGCAGTACAGGACATGTAGTACCACACTGTACTGTATGAGGCGCTATAGACCACCAATCACTGCATGCACCTCACTAATACATGTAAAGCAGTACAGGACATGTAGTACCGCACTGTATGTAGAGAGGCCTATAGACCACCATCACTACATGCACCTCACTAATACATGAAGAGCAGTACAGGACATGTATACGCACTGTACTAGAGAGAGGCGCTATAGACCTAATCACTGCATGCATCACTAATACATGTAACAGAGTACAGGACATGTATACCTGCACTGTACTGTAGAGAGGGCACTATGACCACCAATCACTGCATGCACCCTCACTAATACATGTAAGAAGCAGTACAGGACATGTAGTACTGCACTGTACTGTAGAGAGGCGCTACTAGATGCCAATCACTGCATGCAGTGCACTAATACATGTAACAGTAGTACAGGACATGTAGTACCGCACTGTACTGTAGAGAGGAGCTACAGACTGCCAATCACTGCACACACCTCACTAATACATGTAAAAGCAGTACAGGACATGTAGTACCGCACTGTACTGTAGAGAGGAGCTATAGACCGCCAATCACTGCATGCACTCACTAATACATGTAAGAGCAGTACGGACAATTAGTAACATAACATGTACTGTAGAGAGTGCCTACAGACTACCAATCACTGCACACTGCACAATACATGTACAGAGCATGTACAAAACATGTAGTCACTGCACGTATATGTAGAGAGGAGCTATATGATCCACCAATCACTGCATTCAACTCACATACAGGTAAGTCGAGCCCTAAAAAAAAAAAAAAAATAAAAAAAAAAAAAACGACAAAAAACAAAAAAAACAAAAAAGAAAAAAAAAATAAGAAAAATAAAAAAAATAAAAAAAATTTTTTTGGACATTTAAATTTAAAACCACACTCAACAACTTTTCCCAAAAAGACCTTTAGTTGAAAATTTTTGTATCCTGAACCTTTAAGGGGAAAGGGTTCGGTGCCACCCCCCTTTTTTGGGAACCACAGTGGGCCCCGGTCCGGCAGCCCTACTCAGGCACCTTAGCCACCCTCCAAGACCCTACAATGGCCCTTTCAGGGCAACCATGATATTGATGTGGCCCTCAGTGAAGATGAGTTTGACACTACTGCCCCAGATCATTCTAGTGATGGGAATTATATACCATATAACGGATTCTGCTGCTGCGGTCATAATAAAGACACTATAAGATACACCTGCAGATCTGCTCAGGGAGCTGGGAAAGTGCAGAAAGACTATTTACATAGCAACCGTGAGCAAGAATACATCTGTGATTAACCCAGCGCCATTTCCAGCAGAAACCAATCCCCTGTGGATTTATACAGCGGCATTTCCCATGAAATGAAAAATGAGAGATTAAACCAGCAGTCACCTGACCGGCCGCTTCCATTATCCATAGGAAATCAATTCCTAGCATTTAATTGACAAACTGGATCCTGGAGAGAATCCCACGCGCCCAGCTGAGCGTTGGGTAATTGATCATTGTGCATTTGGCTCTATTATTTAAGTTAGTGATGGAGATGCCGACCTTGGATATTTCCAAGGTCGATAGAAGACGTTACAGATTCTTCAGCAACATTAAAGGGGTTTTCTCACCACTATGATGAGCTTTCGACATGTAGGGAAAGGTAAATGAAGACTTTTTTACCAAATACATTGTTTTGATTTTTCTTTGATCAGGAGATAAAGATGTTAGAAAATACAAATTTATCTGGTTGCTGACCACCTCTCCCCACCCCTCTCACCTCTGTCTCCAATCTAACTGATCTAAGCTGTCATTAGTCAGTCAGTTCGAACATGGTGAGTCACTCCCTGGAGACACTTAAAGGGGTTGTCTCACTACAAGGATTGCTGCTTTTTATATTAAAGATGTTGCAAAAACAAGTCACTTTGCAATATGTGTCCATTAACTATCCAAGATATCCCTCTGTATGGTGACCCCCTAAGGTCACTATAGCTACAGACCGTTCAATCCTCATGTAGGCTGCTAGCACGGTTGCTAAGCTACAAACCTGTTTCATCTCTCCTGATAGGCTGCCAGCACTGGTTGCTATAGCTACAGACCTTTTCAATCTCTCATGATAGGCTGCCAGCACTGGTCGCTATAGCTACAGACCTGTTTGATCCCTCAATGGCTGTCCACTGTGCTATACTAAGACCTGTTTGATCCTCCGAAAGGCTGCCACACTGGTTGCTATAGCTACAAACCTGTTCAATCTCTAAATGATGGGCGCCAGCACTGGTTGCTATAGCTACAACCTTTTTTGATCTCTCCTGATGGGCTGTCAGCACTGGTTGCTATGCACAGACCTTTGATCTCTCTGATAGGCGTCAGCACGGGTTGCTAAGCTACAAACCTTTCAATCTCTCAGATGGGCTGCCAGCACGGGTTGCTATAGCTACAAAACCTGTTTGATCTCCCCTTTAATAGGCTGTCAGCACTGGTTGCTATAGCTACAGACCTGGCTTCTACTGCAGCCTAGTAGAAGCCAGTAAACACGCCCCTGAATTCAAAATGAAACCAAGGAAACAAGACTGAGGTAAGATGAATCAATGTAGTGAGATAACCCCTTTAACTCTGGAAACGGAGTTTTTTTTTTACATAACTAAATGAAAAGCTTTTACTCTTTAGAGCTATGCAGCCTTGTGTACTACAATTTATAAATCTCCTGCAGTCAGGTTAGTGTAACAAGCTCAGCTAGGAACAGCAGAGCAGATGTGTCAGTCACTGCTATAGACCTGAACACATCGTGACCAGGAAGTGCGAGTCTGAAGCTGCCTGTTGCTCTGTGAAACTGCATGGTGAGACAACCCCTTTAAAGAGGTGTTCTAGGAACAATCAATGGTCCATCGGAGTAAAAAAAGAAGACAAGACTCATACTTACCTCCCAGACGCACCCATTTACTTCTGGCTGGAACAGTGAATGTTCATCGTTCATGTGACAGGTGCAGCCATTCCCAGGCCACAACTTCACTGTGCAAGTGACCTCCCTGGCCTGTAATTGTCTGGAGCTGTCATGTGAACAATGAACGTTCACTGTTTTAGCCGGGATGAACAGACCGGCAGCCGGGAGTGGATGGGACCGTCCGGGAGGTAAGTATGAGTCTTATCTTCTATTTTTACAAATACCCAGACGGAACAATGAGCATTGATCAGTCCCGGAACAACCCTTTAAAGGGGTTTTGCCACAATCTCATTTCATACCTCCTGCCTCCAGCAAATCAGCTCTCAGAAGGGGGCGTGTGTGATTTGTTTGAATTGCATATCATGTGACCCAGCAGGATGACATCACCAGGCCTTTCCTCTCTCTAGTCAAAGAAAGGTCTGTTTATGTGTAGAACTGTAAGTAGCTACAATGTAGCACAGAGTTAAAACTTTTGCCTCCAGACAAAGTTCCTCGGTTCAAATCCCTGCAGGAACCAAACCTGTGGATTTTATTTCTCTTTATCAATGCACAAACCTGATGGAGGTCTCTTTTTTAATTTATTTGCACTGTTTGACTAATTAATAAGGAGAACAGAGGATGGAAGGAAAAAATACGCACCTGGGGTTTGAACACTCAGCAGCTGCCTGAGAAAGAGGTATGTCTGAGCATGTGCGACCAGGACTAAGGACCCCTCAGCCCGGTCGTACCCCCTGGAGCAGCTAAACAAAATGGATCACTAAAGGAGCAGCTAAAACAAAAACGGTGCAGAATTTTTAATAATGATGAATGGTGAAAATGTTTATTATTTAATTTACAAATTTCCCGCGTCAATTTTACTTCGTGGCAAAACCCCTTTAAGTTTTGTATTGTGGATTCAGGTCTCAAGTAGATGGCACTTGGTCATAAATTAGAATCTTAGGGCGACATGCATGAAATATGGCATTAACATACCAAATTTCATGCGCATTATACTAGCATAGAACGCGCCTGATTTATGAACCCGATCTACAGCAGGTCATAAATCAGGCACAGTCCAGCGCTCGGGCGACATTCTGGCTCAGGTAAACCACTTTGAAAGTGCCTACCGTTCCAGCTTAATGTGCTAAAATGCCGTACTAAAGCTATAAATCTACGGTTCTCGTGCACCTGATATATGGCTGTAAAGATATCTGGCGCAGCCCCATTCATACATGTCGCCCTTAGTGGCTATAATATCAGTTCCAATTTGTAGCTTTTACAAAAATGGAAGATTGTGAAGAGATACTTATGGTGAAATCCTAAGCTTCATCTATTTTTGGCTACAGACAACTGAAACTTGAGCAATTACCTCCAAGCCTATAGAAGATCAAGTGTAGACAATTGGACATATTTACATTACAATTCTGGTTCCAGGGTTAATATTCACCAAGATGAATATTTTTCTTCTCAATATCATAAAAAATCTCGAGGACGTGTGCTGAAAAAAAATTTAAAATTATTTTTTTTCACTATACTGTTTCCCTAAACGGGTTGTCTCACCATTTTTTTCACATAGCCACAGCCAGCTTTAGGCTCACACTTCCTGGTCAGGCTGTGGGTTGATCTAAAGCTTCAGGTGCCCACTTCCTGGTCCGGCTGTGGGTGGGTCTACAGCAGTGACTAATATATTAGGGCAGAAGGCTACAGGCAAAAAAACAGATTCCCACAAATATCAATACTAGGAATAAATTAGTTTAATCCAAAAATCTATAAAAGAAATTATTCCCTCTAAAATATAACATTTATATAGGGCTACAAGGGCCTTAAATGGTTAAAGCTTGTCAGTAACATAGATCAACAAGCTCCTGTGCTGGAGATAACACTCAGCAGGGAGGGACATCACCATGTTTTGACCATGCAGCTGGACCAATGAGTGCAGAGGGAGGTGGCTGGTAAACTAGGGAAGCTTCTGGAAACAAGCAGGAGATAAAATCTCCTCTATCTATTGAACAAAGCAAAATCAGAACAGCAGTGTATTTTGTAATAGTCTTTATTTACCTTTTCCTAAAAGTTTAAAACTTATTATTGTAGAATACCTCGTTAAGGGTAACTAGAAACCGATCTCATATGCATTGTGTAAATTCAATGTACAGTATCTATCTAAAAAACACAACAAGGCCATACTTACAGTTCAATGACTGGACTAAAGACTGAACCCAGTAGGAGGCAACACAAGCCCCTGTGCTACTTGAGAAATATAAACAGGTGCAGGTAATTGCTGAGCAGTAGCTCACACACCACTCCACTAGGGGGACAATTAGATAATAAAAAACTGCACATTGAATCGATACCTGTTCACACTAGTATGCAGAAAAGCCACAGTATAATACATGGGGAGATTGCACAAATGCAAAAATACTGATAAGACAAGCACTCACACACCTTCTATGTATGAGGGGGGTGGTTGCTGGTGTTATAATTGTTTATAGATAAGACAATACAGAATCTATCTATAGCATGCTTCTGTATAATTTCTAGATAGCTTTGGACAATGTAACAAAAGCACTTTATGACCCCATGTTTGATCTGCCGCCGGCCACCCTAGAAAATTCATCATCTTATCTATTGTTCCATTCACTTAAAGGAGTGTCCTATCTCCATACAGATAGACGTGTAACATACAATGTGTGGCAAGGACATGGTAACCTCCACGCTGGTACAATGGGAAGGTGGTCGGAATAGCAATCAATATCGTTCTTTTCTCCCTTTAATGTGTTGATTCCCAGTTGTAAAGTCACTAACATGAAGGCAAATGGAAAATACAAAACCGTGATGACATAAAACGCTGGGGTCCCAGGCCAGGGGGGACGGACGGGAAAATAGCCAAGGTAGGCAAAAGGAAAGGCTAAAATCAGTATTAAATGGCCCTTTCAGGCGGAGAGTTTTGTGACCTTAGAGGATACCAATGGTCTTTTTTAAACTAAAAGGAAACTTGCCCCAATTTCCAATTTACTGTACAAGGGGAGGAGTTCTGACCTTTTTAGGATCCCAAAGATAATGTATGGGGAAGGAGTCTTGTGACCTGTAGGTATATACCAATGATCAATGTATGGGGAAGGAGTCCTGTAACCTGTAGATGGATACCAATGGTCACTGTACAGGCAGAGGAGTCCAGTGACCTGTAGTGGATAAACCAATGATCAATGTATGGGGAAGGAGTCCTGTAACCTGATGGTGGATACCCAAAGGTCACTGTAAGCAGAGGAGGGCCGTGACCTGTAGGTGTATACCAATGATCACTGTACAGGCGGAGGAATCCTGTGACCTGTAGGTGGATACCAATGATCACTGTACAGGCGGAGGAGTCCTGTGACCTGTAGATGGATACCAATGACCACTGTAAGGGGAGGAGTCCGTGACCTGTAGGTGGTACCAAAGATCACTGTAACAGGCGGGGGAGTCCTGTAACCTGTAGATGGATACCAATGATCACTGTACAGGCGGGGGAGTCCGTGACCTGTAGTGGATACCAATGACCACTGTAACAAGGAGGAGTCCTGTGAAACCCGTGGTGGATACCATGACCCCTGTACAAGGGGGGAGTCCTTGACCTGTAGGTGGATACAAAGATCACTGTACAGGCGGGGGAGTCCTGTACCTGTAGTGGATACCAATGTCACTGTACAAGGAGGAGTCCGTGACCTGTAGGTGGGTACCAATGATCACTGTACAGCGAGGGGATCCTGTGACCTGTAGTGGATACCAATGATCATGTACAGGCGGAGGAGTCCTGGACCTTAGGTGGATCCAATGACCCCTGTACAGGAGGAGTCCTGTGACCTTAGTGGATACCAAAGATCACTGTACAGGCGGAGGAGTCCTTGACCTGTAGGTGGATAAAAACCAACCCAATTGGGTCCATGGTACCAAGGCCCCTGAAGGGGTCCTGTGACCTGTAGATGGATACCAATGATCACTGTACAGGCGGAGGAGTCCTGTGACCTGTAGATGGATACCAATGATCACTGTACAGGCGGAGGAGTCCTGTGACCTGTAGATGGATACCAATGATCACTGTACAGGCGGAGGAGTCCTGTGACCTGTAGGTGGATACCAATGATCACTGTACAGGCAGAGGAGACCTGAGACCTGTAGGTATATACCAATGATCACAGTACGAGGAGGAGTATTCCAGGTGAACCCAAAAGTAGGGGGGGTTTTGGGCAAACCAATGATCATTTTAAAGGCGGGGGAGTCCTGTGACCCGTAGGTGGATACCAATGATCAATGTACAGGCAGAGGGGTCTGGGCCTGTAGGTGGATTCCAATGACCACTGTACATTTTGAGGAGTCCTGTGACCTGTAGGTGGATACCAATGATCACTGTACAGGCGGAGGAGTCATGTGACCTGTAGGTGGATACCAATGACCACTGTAAAAGGCGGGGGAGTCCGGGCCTGTAGGGATACCAAAAGATCACTGTACAGGTGGAGGAGTCCTGTGACCTGTAGGGTTGTATACCATGGGTCCACCTTGGTTTCCAAGCGGCAGAGGAGGTCCTTGACCTGTAGGTTGGGTACCAATGATCACTGTCAGGGGGAGGGTCCTGTGACCTATAGGTGGATACCAATGATCACTGTACAGGCAGAAGAGTCCTGTGACCTTAGTAATACCAATTATTTACTGTACAGGCGGAGGAGTCCTTGGTGGAAACCATGTATGGGGAGGGAGTTTTACCAATGGTCCAACTGTACAGGCGAGGAGTCCTGTGACTGTAGGTGGATACCAATGATCACTGTACAGGCGGAGGAGTCCCTGTGACCTGTAGTGGATACCAAGCAGTTGGGGAAATTTACCTGTAGGGCCAATGTCAGAAGGGAGTCCTGTGACCTTAGGTGGATACCAATATCACCCGTAACAGGCGGAGGAGTCCTGTGACCTGTAGGTAGATACCAATGAACACTGTACAGGCGAGGAGTTTCCTTGTGAAACCTGTAAAGTAATTGGATACCAATGATCCAATGTAAAAGGCGAAAGGGGTCCCGTGACCTGTAGGTGATACCAATAACAACTAGTTATACCAGGTGGAGGGGGGGTCCTGTGACCTATAGGTAGTTTCCAATGATCAATGTATAGGCAGAGGAGTCCTGTGATCTGTAAGTGACTGATCATTACACATTACCATCACCATTATAGAGACAGATCAGCTCCTTTTGCATTCAGTTTTCCCCTCCAATACACTAAAAGGAGGTCTTGTGGAATTTTTTTTATTTTTCACTGGGTGACGAATCAAGGTATCTCACCCCATATCTTTGGATTATGTTTCCCTTAACAATCCCAGTAGTAACCACACCTACCAGCTACCTCCTCTCCTCTTGATGGGATAAAACTAACAAAAGACCTTTTCTGATGATCCACTCTTGCCAAAATTCCCACCCCAACCAGGACACATATACACAAGATGGGCTTCTCTCTTCTTCTCCAAGCCAGTCCAGTACCTGATCCAATTCCACTTCTCCACAACTCAACATAAAACTATATAGCAATTGGCTTCTATCTTGTTTGTCCAGAGGAAAGGGAATTATTTTATGCACATTTGTGGAGATCCTAAGCCTCTGGGGCCCATAGAAACTGTTATGACTGCTACATCTATAGTTATATGTATTGCAGATTGTTAGAAAGGCTTCCTTCCTTCCTTCCTTTTCCCGTGGGCATCTTAAGATTTCTTTCTTTCTTACAGATTCAAATCCAGGGGCTACTCTCTCCTCCCAGTAGGCCTGTGTTCACTCACTGAAGACTGGTGACATCATCATTCTGTGTTAGCAGTAGAAGGGAGAGGATGTCACAGCTCTGCAGACCTCCTGCAATGGTCAGTTCTCATGCCTGGAGAGCTTTCACCTCCCTCCAGAAGCTCCTTGTATCCAGGACACCTGTATTGGTGTAAACAGTTATACATACAGCCTGAAATGATGAAGGAGGTAGAGGGGACCAGAGTGCATTTCTCACATTTGTTTCATCAGTTCAGGCTTTATGTATATTTGTTTACACCAATGCAGGTATTCTGGTTACAAAGTATTGTGGAGGGAGGTGACAGCTCTGCAGGCATTATAACTGACCATTGCAGGAGGTCTGCAGAGCTTTGACATCCTCTATGTGTATAAGGCTGTGTTATATGGGGGAGAGTGAATCTAACAGCTAGAGACTCATTAATTGCCCAGATCCTTTACATAGAGCTATCACAAGGAGAAGGGGAATAGAGGAGCTCATGTAGCCATTATTACACAGCTCAGGGTGCAGTGAAAGACAATTAGAACACAAGCAGCAGCCATTTTCACTTTCATTTTACACAGCTCATAGGGAAAAGAGTGCAGGCAGCCAATCACAGCACTGGGTGTGTGTCCCGCCAAGGGTCATATCTCAACAGGGCTGAATGAAATATCAGACAGCCAATAACAGCAAAGGGGGGCGTGGCCTGGCCACTTGCTGCAGAAATAGCTTTAGACACTGACATATTAGCTCATATCTGCTACACTAAATGATTTAGGTAATGCAAACCAAGTGCTTATTTTTGCTGTCCCCATCATTATAGATATGATCTTTGTAGAGAGAAAACCCCTTTAAATAATTCTTCAAGTAGGAATTTATGCCCTGGGAACCAACAATGAGAAGTAAAGACCTGTAGGACCACCTTAGGAAAACCCTAGTTTTTTTGATGATCCGATCCAGTCGAGAAGAGGTGGCAAAGCATCTGTGTGGGTCTCCTTTCTCCCTACGGCAGTCACTAGCTTACTTTCCATAAGACTTTAGCTGAGGCCAGATGCATGGATAGCAGATCTGTAATATGTGGCTTATATTTGGGGTCAAGGTCGAAAGGGCAGGACCTTCATCTGGTCTTGGTTATGTCCACTAAACAAGATTCCTGTATGGTTAGTTATGCAGGAATACAGACAAAGGGACAAAGTTATCAATAGTGTCTAACTGTAAGACAGTTTTTAGTTAGATTAGACAGTCTTACAATGCGCCACATACACTCACCGGCCACTTTATTAGGTACACCTGTCCAACGGCTCGTTAACACTTAATTTCTAATCAGCCAATCACATGGCGGCAACTCAGTGCATTTAGGCATGTAGACATGGTAAAGACAATCTCCTGCAGTTCAAACCGAGCATCAGTATGGGGAAGAACGGTGATTGAGTGCCTTTGAACGTGGCATGGTTGTTGTGCCAGAAGGGCTGGTCTGATTTTTCAGAAACTGCTGATCTCCTGGATTTTCACGCACAAGCATCCTAGGGTTTACAGAGAATGGTCCGAAAAAGAAAAAACATCAGTGAGCGGCAGTCCGTGGGCGGAAATACCCTTTTTGATGCCAGAGGTCAAAAGGAGAATGGGCAGACTGGTTCGAGCTGATAGAAAGGCAACAGTGACTCAAATAGCCACCCGTTACAACCAAGGTAGGCAGAAGAGCATCTCTGAACGCACAGTACGGCGAACTTTGAGGCAGATGGGCTACAGCAGCAGAAGACCACACCGGGTGCCACTCTTTCAGCTTTAAAAACAGGGGAAAATGAGGGTCCAATTTGCCCAAGCTCATCGAAATTGGACAGTAAAGATTGGGAAAAACGTTGCCTGGTCTGATGAGTCTCGAATTTCTGCTGCGACATTCGGATGTAGGGTCAGAATTTGGGCGTCAACAACATGAAAGCATGGATCCATCCTGCTTGTATCAACGGTTCAGGCTGGTGGTGGTGGTGTCATGGTGTGGGAATATTTTCTTGGCACTCTTTGGGCCCTTAGTACCAATTGAGCATCGTTGCAACACCTTGTGGAATCTAACCCCGAAGAAATTTAGGCAGTTCTGAAGGCAAAACGGGGTCCAACCCGTTACTAGCATGGTGTACCTAATAAAGTGGGCCCGTGAGTGTATATCACAGTGTTGATAAATCTGGTGCAGGTTAGAACTGTCTAATCTAACTTTGTACCACCTATAAGTTGGCTTACTTTTACACCACTAACTGCAACAAAATTCTGGGCATTTTTTTTAGCATTTAAGGCACGTTCCTTTTTTGCAGAGACCACTCCCCCTTTGTCGGACGAGGCGCAGAAGTGCCTAAAACTGTCTAAAACACATAGCAAATGTGGCGTAAAGCTTGTAAGACATTATTTTTGGTGCAAATTGTGAAAGAATTCTGGTGCAACTGCCTTGATAAATGTGCTCCAAAATTTGGAAAATCTAAGTGACTATCCTGTGGGACCTATGGGAACTCACTATGGCAGTGGCTTGACCCTGCCTTCATTATGGCTCTACCTTCAGGCACCCTCCTAACATCTGAGCCAGCCTTTTTATTTGGAAATATTCAATGGTCTTTTTCCAGTGACCTTTACAGGAAATCTTAAGGAAATAAAGACATCATCATTTCTGATGTGAGATGGGAGCACTGGACATTGCGATTCTTCAAGTTCAGATGAATGCTCCATCGCTCGGTTTGCAAGGGTTTCAAAGGGGGGGGGGGCGTTTGGGGAAAAACGTGTCCGGAATAATTTTGTGATGACTTCTTATATTGCAGATCCAAGACGCAATTCGAAGGCTTTAGAGAGGTGGTTAAACAGCCCTTATGAATGTGTTCAATATGTGCATGATCCCTGAGTAGATGAAGCTCATGAACAAACAGAAAAATCCTTTACTCGTCCTCTGTTACGTGCCACATGTCAAGGTACGATCAGGGCTGTGGAGTCGGCAAGTCAAAGCCCCGACTCCGACTCCTCAATTTCCCAAACCTCCGACTCCTGACTCCCTCATACACGGCGCATGTTTAAGTGATAACTTTACTGTAGTAAAATGGTAACATCAGTCTGTTTATCAAGTTATGATACAATAATCAAGCTATTTAGGTAGAACAGACACTGACAAGAAAAAGGGTAACAATGTTTTGATCTTTTGAATGTGTAGAAGAGACCTGGGATCAGATTTTGGTCAAGATATGACTGAATCTGATCCAGAGCCCAGAAGGATTCAGGCAGCATTGAAAACCAAAGGTGGATTTCCCAAATACTAACAAAATAATAAAAATGAACATTTTGATTTTTAGGAGCAAAACAGTAACAATGCAGTTACAGGAAAGAATCTGCAGAACTGAGCTGATGCTAAATACTTGCAAGTCACATTTATGTATAAGATCGGTATGATGACTGTATATAAAATTGCTCTTTGCACTGCATCAAACTGACTGGCCCAACTTATTATATATTTTGGGAGTCGGGAGTCGGTCCCTTTTATGACGACTCTGACTCCTGCAAAATAGGCTCCGACTCCGACTCCACAGCCCTGGGTACGATCACATGCCTCAAGCAATATGGCATAGTCTTCCTCCAGTCTGATGGCGTTGACTGATGCATTTTTTGATAAAGCAAGTTGCCAGGTCTAGTGCTGTACCCCCAGGTCTGGCAGTGTGCCCAACATAAAGGGGTGTTCTCACCATAGACTTTGATAAAATATTTATAGGATATGCCATAAAAATGTGATGGGTGCAGGTCCCACCTCTTGAGCCTGCACCTATATCGGGACTAGGCCTCCAAATGTGTCCGCTCAGAATGGAGAGCCAGTTGCACTTGGCCAAGACTCTCCGTTTCGTTCTATGGGAGTTTCCAGTACAGGTGAGTGGTGTGTTCGTCTCAGAACTCCCATAGAACAGGACGGAAAGTCTTCTGCAAGCGTGACTGGCTCTCTATTTTTTTGCCAAGACTTTTGGGAGCCCGTTCCCAAAATTTCACATTGCTATCACACTTTGATGGCCTATCCCAGGCATCCTCAAACTGCAGCCCTCCAGCTGCTGGGAAACTACAACACCCATCATGCATTTATATAATCTATAACATTGGGAATGATGGGAGTTGTAGTTTCCCAACAGCTGGAGGGCAGCAGTTTGAGGATGCCTGGCCTATACCCTACGTTTAAGGGTATGGAGCACCAGGTACAACAAGTCTACTTTCTTGCATTGGCATGCACCAAACATGTAAGCAAACCCTTGTAGTGGTAGTTTAGTGAAATCTGAGGTAACTGATGTGGTTCTCCTGTTCAGAACCCTTATCTATTATCCAGGTTGGAAAAAGACTATGAAGACTTGGTCTTGAGAGTATGGATGTCATGCCAGACGGGTGGTGGATCTGCTGGGTCACAATAACCACGCCAGGGAGCAGAGTCTCCTGGTTTACCCCAAAGCCAGCAACGCAAGGCAGGATGGACTTGGCTGCGGGGAACTCCCAGGTCGCTGACGTGGTTGCTCGCGTTGACAGCCTCTGTCAGGGAGGCCAAAACTGGCTGCGGCGGTAAGGGGTTAAAGCATGAAATGATGGCTAAAAACCTGCATCTCATGTGGACTAATGGTGCCTATTACTACAGAAAACAATAGGACACCATTTATTCATTTTTTTGCAGATTCTGGTGTATAAAGTGCGCGTATGACTGTGTTCACATGGAGTCAAATTTTGCAGTGAAGAAAGCGCTGATTTCACAGTTTTTCGCGCATCCTTACGCGCGCTTTCTTTATTTCATGTGTGTTTTGTGTGAATTTTACTTAATAAAGTACACGGCAATCAGCATCGTGTGAACCCAACCTCAAGGATCCAACTAACAGACAATCGAGGTCTGTGGTGTCGGCTAATAAAAACAATGATTGCATAATTTACAGCTCAAGAAGAAGAACCAAACCTGCAGAATCTTGTATTTTTGATGTTTTACACGTTTTTGTGGTTTAACCTTATAACTGTTGGTTTTCAGTATGTTAAGTGCAAAGAAACATTGATTAGTAATCTCCATTTAGCGGCTGTTTGAGGAGGAGGATAATGACTACTTTACTTCCAGGCGTTGCTCAAGTTAACAGCTTCTGTCACCTCGGGCTTCATTACCTGGAGCCAAATATTCTGCTCATGTTCACGGATTATTTTCCAGTATAAGACTATGTTTACAAGGTGTCTGTGTTTGCAGTGAAATAAGCGCTTATATGTGCAGATTTTCATGTGTTTCTATATTGTTTTCTTCATTTGAGGGGTCCTTTAATGCGTTTTTGCATATTTTTATGCATTTTTTAGCACAGGGAACTTTATTGCCTGTAATGCGTTTTTTGATGCGTTACGCATCAAAATACACATCAAAATACGCTTCGAAATACATGCATAATTTAAAGAGTTTTTTGTGCAGGTAAAACAGACATTAGGCCAGGTTCACACAGTGTCTTTGTAACAAATAGTACTGACTCCCTGTATATGATGTAGGTACAGATCGTACTGCCTCCCTGTAAATGATGTAGGTACAGATAGTACTGCATCCCTGTAAATGATGTAGGTACAGATAGTACTGCCTCCCTGTCTCTCTCTGTAAATGATGTAGGTACAGATAGCACTGCCTCCCTGTCTCTCCTGTAAATGATGTAGGTACAGATAGCACTGCCTCCCTGTCTCTCCCTGTAAATGATGTAGGTACAGATAGCACTGCCTCCCTGTCTCTCCCTGTAAATGATGTAGGTACAGATAGCACTGCCTCCCTGTCTCTCCCTGTAAATGATGTAGGTACAGATAGCACTGCCTCCCTGTCTCTCCCTGTAATGATGTAGGTACAGATAGCACTGCCTCCCTGTCTCTCCCTGTAAATGATGTAGGTACAGATAGTACTGCCTCCCTGTCTCTCCCTGTAAATGATGTAGGTACAGATAGTACTGCCTCCCTGTCTCTCCTGTAAATGATGAAGGTACAGATAGTACTGCCTCCCTGTCTCTCCTGTAAATGATGTAGGTACAGATAGTACTGCCTACCTGTCTCTTCCTGTAAATGATGTAAGTACAGATAGTACTGCCTCCCTGTCTCTCCTGTAAATGATGTAGGTACAGATAGTACTGCCTCCCTGTCTCTCCTGTAAATGATGTAGGTACAGATAGTACTGCCTCCCTGTCTCTCCCTGTAAATGATGTAGGTACAGATAGTACTGCCTCCCTGTCTCTCCTTGTAAATGATGTAGGTACAGATAGTACTGCCTCCCTGTCTCTCCCTGTAAATGATGTAGGTACAGATAGTACTGCCTCCCTGTAAATGATGTAGGTACAGATAGTACTGCCTCCCTGTCTCTCCTGTAAATGATGTAGGTACAGATAGTACTGCCTCCCTGTCTCTCCCTGTAAATGATGTAGGTTCAGAGAGTACTCACTCACTGTCTCTCCCTGTATATGATGTACACAGGAAAGAGATGAAGGACACCTCGAAAAAACACAGAGGATAGCACAGCGCAACTGTGGTGTTACTGTAACTGTATAAAAGCAGACTAAAACTTTTAATGTCCGCTCACCTTTTGGAGCTGTACTGATTATGGTACAGCTCATAGAAGCGTGTAAAAAAATGGAGCTCCAGCAATCGGCTTTGCTCCCTCATTGGGAAAAACAGCTTGCAACTCCTCTGGGCACTCAGTCACGATAGACTCTGGAAATAGATATAGGAAGAAAATCTCTGCTGGAAGCAGAGCTACGAGGAAGTCAGCACTAGCACTTAAACCTTACAATAACTAAATATATATATATTTAAACCAATGTAAGCAACCAGCAGGAAAAATAGTGGATGGAAGGAATGTCCCTAGGATTATGCTGCAAATGGTAAGGAAGTTCCAGGGATGTCAGGTAGTCCGGCCCCAGTGGGACAGCCCGGTCTTTCCACAGCATCATAAAGCAGCAAGAGAAAACTGCACTAGAGGGGCCACCAAGGAACCGGACCTTGGGTGGGGAAAAGTCAGCAGTAATAGATAAGTAACCATAGGTTACGCTGTTTGTGTAGTTATTAGTATAGCATGCTGTGCAGCATTATTGGGCTGCTTTTTCTCGAACGGCTGTAGCTGAGTGGATGGCCCGTTCACACCCTCCGGCCCACTCTAACCGTATCCCAGAGGCCTTCCAAAGTCCCTGTGCAGGAAGAGCCAGTGAGAGCAGTTAACCTGGGGACTGAATGATTATCAGGGAGTCATTTCTCCTCAGCGGGGCTGAGGCAGGAAGAGAGCCTGCTACTGAACACCCAACCAGACCGAGGATGTCCTGCTCTGCTCGAGACGTACTCACTTCATGCCACACAGTGGCGTATAACAATTGTGGCCCTTGTGTTTTGATGCTAGGAAATCTATTATGTTTTTGTGCTGCATGTTTGGACACACGGCTGATGTATGCATGACATAAGACTGCCTGTTTGTTTTTGCTGTTTTGTTTTGCTTCTAAAATAAAACCCTATATTTTTGGTTGCAACCATCCCGCTTGTGCCTGCCTCTTGTGACCGCTAGTCCCCACATATGGTGGAGGTTCTTATGGGCACTGGTTGCTATGGGAACATCGACAAACGTTTTGAACCTTTTATACGTTTTGTCTTAAACTTATGTTTCCTGGTGAAGCTGCTACATTCCTGCCTAAACCAGCCCACACCAAGTGGAGGAACTATGCAAGCCCTGGTCTGCAGGCCAATGCCACCACAAGAAACCAACCGTCTGTTGCTGGACAGATTGCAGCACTTAGAGACATGTTTCTGCCCAGAGGACGGAAAGACTTTTCGGGGGTCCGTGCACAGTAAAAAGGCAGTACGTGCGCCTTGCAGAAGATGACCGCTGATGATGAAGGGAGCATACCTGGCGGTGTTGAGAGGTTGCCGAAAGAGATGACTCCTGCTGCCTCATATGGTCGGAAGTTCTAGCGCCATATTGATCGGGGAACCGCAGAAGGCCTACTTTGGGACCTGTCTGCAGAGCAAGCCAAGGACTATGACATCCTTAAAGCTGAGATTAAGGCCCGCTGGGAGTCCACCCTTGCGGTGAGGGCTCGCAGAGCCCATGATTGTGCGGTTTTGAGAAGCATAAAGCCGCCCCGCACCCAGCTATTTGATCTACTACACCTCTGTGCGCAAGAGGCTGCAACGGAGTTGCTGAGTCCGTCCGCCATCGGTAAGACCGATCGTCATGGACCGCTACCGAGTGGACTTCCTCGAGAGCGCTTCGCTGGTTGCCCAGGGAGACCCCAAGACCTGGATCAGCTGACCTCCCTCCGTCTGGGCGGTACACCACTGCAGATCCTATCTGGGGCCCGAAAGTACAGCCCGTCAGTCTGTTTGGAGCTCCAGAGGGTCGCTCCTCAGGTGCCAAGCGCCAAAGCCTTCTCCGTCGGAGGACAGGAGAGCGTGTCCAGAGGCCGAGTCGAGGTGGTCCCCGCTAAATGAGAGAGGTTGGACGGGCCCAGAAAAGGTACTATTCCCCCCTTAAAATTCCCACTGGGTGGCCGAGCAAGGTGCGCTGTTGGAGGTGCCAACAACTGGGGCAATATTGCAGCGCACTGTCCTCAGCAGGAGAGTCTATCGTGTGTGCCACCCGTCGCCTCTCCATGTTTTGCTCACCCTGCCTGCAGTGCTGAGCCCCCCTACGCCAGGGCCAGGTCCCACAGGATGCCAGGTGCCGGGTGAATGGGTCAGTGTGGTGGCCCTTTTGGACTCTGGCAGCTTAGTCACCCACTATGAGCTGCTGTTCTGCAAGACCTGGTAACTCCGGAGAAACGGGTGGGGGTGGTCTGCATCATTGGGACACTAAGCACTACTCCACTGGCTACAGTGACTATCGAGACTTGTTGCGGACTCTTAAGCCAGAATGGGATCGTAAGGGACTTGCTACATCCCCTAAGTCTGCTAGGACTTTTCCATCTGTCTCTAGGGAACTTTGGTCACACACCTACCATGGTTACGCTGTGAGCGCCGTGACGTCCCCAACCCCTCAGTCCATAGTTTCACCCTAGCGGAGGATGTACAATATGAGCAGTAGGGGTGACCACTGATACTCACGACAACTTTCCATTAGCTTTATTGGCAGGAGGCGGAAGAGTTGTCCCCCTCTGAGCAAAAACGGTGCCGGACCTAGAGTTCACATGAGAACTTTCGGAACGGCCCAGTGCGAGAACTCACCCTAAAAAATGCCTGTGGACCAGTAACGTACTGAATGGGGTCCGCAAGAGCCGGACGCCGAGAGAAGGTTTCCGCTTTCTCGGTAATAATGATTTGGCTGTAAAGGGTGGTAAAAGTACAATGATGAAATAGTGGAACAGTTGTTGGCAGCCAGTACCCTATAGAAAGGTGGTACTTGAATATGGCTCACAGGCATGTGCTAGTGGGTCCACTTGGGGGCAGAGAAAACGCAGGATCGGGTATTAAAACGTAATTCTTTTGGCCTGCTGGCAGTCAAGAAGATTGTAAATTTCTGTAATCCGCCCCACGTGCCAGATAACCGCCCATGTCTATTTCAGGAGTCCTTTAGTTCCCCCTGCCAATAATTGAAGTGCCATCGCTCTAAGGTATCGCTATGGATCTAGTAGGGGCCCCATTGGTCAAGACGGCCCGGGGACACCAGTACATTTTAAGTCATATGGATTACGCTACCAGATCATCCTGAAGGCCAATCCCTGAGAATACGGTCTCGAAGTGTATTGCCCGAGAGTTAGTGCAAGTCTTCACTAGTAACGGGCTTACCAAAAGAAATCCTGACCGACCAGGGGACACCTTTTTATGTCCTAGGGAATGGCGAGGACTTGTGTAAGTTATTGCACATTAAACAACTGAGGACCTCGGTATATCAATAAACATATAAATTGGGCTGCTGTGGTTCTCACTGAGCGCTTTTCAATATATATAGGTTCTGAAAATGGGGGCCTCCACTCCCCACTCACTTCAGTCACAATATTGCAATAGAACAACACACTGCAAAACTTTAATAATCTCATAAGACTACATACCCGACATGTCACTCCTTACATACAGGATGTAAAGTCTCTATAAAACCGAAAGGAAGGCTTAGCTCAGGAGTTTTGGTGCGACCTCCAGGTCGTTCAAAAGATAGTTCATGCCGCTCACGTCGCCAGTGGCGTGATACGCCAGTGTCCTAGCATCGAAGTGCACCGCCGTGCAACGTTTTCAGGGGGCTTGCTCCTCCCTTCCTCAGGCACATACGACATGTGGTATACAGCTTCCTTATATATGCTAAAATCATTAAAAACAATAAAACAATTAAACTGCAGGATATACATACTTCAATCTACCTATACATATTCCTCAGCCTATTGTATCTTTTTCATAGGAAACACTTTCAATTTCAAACTTTCGTTTAATCCTCTAGGGTTAGTGATTCCAAAGGTGGAGAACCAATAAGCTTCACGACTTAACAATTTGTTGTCAACTGCAAACGATCGGCACAGAAGACCTCTCCAAAACTCCTGAGAGCAAAGCTTCTTTTCGTTTTATAGAGACTGAACATCCTGTCAAAGTAACGGGGAATGTCGGGCTATGTAGTCTTATGAAGATTTATTAAAAGTTTTGCACGTTCTTTGGTTCTATTGCAATATTGTGACCTCGGTATATCATCCTCAAACTGATGGATTGGTCGAGAGATTCAATAAAACCTTGAAGGGGATGTTGAGAAAGGTGGTAGAAAAGGATGGGAGGGACTGGGATTGTCTGCTGCCATACCTTCCTAATTCACCATCCAGAGAGGTTCCCTCAATCCTCTAACGGGGATCTTCCCCATCCTGGACTGTTGTATGAGGGGAAGACAGCCCTAGGGGTATGCGCTGGACATCACGCCAAAGCAGACTGGAAAAAGTGCACACAGCCGCTAATCCCCAACAAAATGTTGAGAACATGTCGCCCAGATGCAGATCGCATCAACCAAGTAATGCCCATTGTAAAGGAGCACTGCAGAGGGCACAGGAGTCACAGAGTCGGGTATACAATATGGCCGCTAGGTTAGGCAGTTTTAAACGACCCTGGAGATCTGGGTGCTGTCCTGGTTCCCACACTGAGAGTAAGTTATCCCATGCTAAATCGGACAGGGTTCCTTATAAAGTGGTAGAGAGAGTTGGAGAGGTGAACTATTAAGATACATAATGCAGAGTAGAAAAACCTCTCCTTCAACTTTACCACATAAATCCAATAAAGCCGTGGCATGACAGAGAAGCCTGGTAGTGACCCTGACAGCCCAAGTGGACAGCACCCTCAATATTGGAAGGTTACCATTGGGACGCCCTGTCCAAACATCAAAGCACCCAGGAAATCCTGGGAGTTGTTACAACGTAACATGACTTCTTCACCGACCCTTCAGGCACTACAGATTGGTGCAGCATGAAATAGTTTACGGACCCTGGAGTGAAGGTTCATGTTAAGCCCTACCGTATTCCAGAAGCTCGGAGACAACTGCGGTCTCTCTGAGGATGAGAAGGCAGCATGATGGCCCTGGGGGTCATTGAGGAGTCCAAAAGCGGGTGTCCTAGCCCTATCGTATTGGTGCCTAAGCCAAATGGACTTGGTGGTTCTGCAATATTTCGCGGCCGACTAAATGAGGTTTCTAAGTGGGATTCCTACCCGATGCCCTGTTGGATGAACTGATTGAAGACGGGTCAGCCAGGTACATAACAACCCTGGACCTTACTAAAGGTTACTGGCAGATTCCCCTGTCAGAAGAGGCCAAGGAGAAAACTGCCCTTTCCACTCCGGAGGGCTATTCCAACTACCACCAGGATGCCTTCGGGTGCAAGGGGCCCCAGCTACGTTTCAGAGGGCAATGGATTAATATATTCTAAAAACCCCATACCAGGTACGCAACTGCCTATCTAAGACGATTATTGGTAATTTTCAGTACTGATTGGGAGTCCCATCTAAGCAAGTTACAGGCGGACTCGACTCCTCCGGAAGCAGGGTTTACGGCTAACCCATAAAAATGCGCCTTGGTTTAGAGGAAGCCCGGTATTTTGGGTAATTGTTGGTCAGGGGCACAATAAGACCTCCCAAATAAACAAAATAGAGGCAAATCAAGGTTGCCACAACCCTAACAAAAAAGCAGGTGAGGCGATCCTGGGGATTGTCGGCTACTACCGCAGTTGTGCCGAACTTCGCTTCAGTGCAGGCCCCGCTGACAGACCTGATGAAAGGAGGAAGGCAGTAAAGGGTGGCGAGTGGTCCGAGGAGGCAGAAAAATCATTTCAAGCCTGAAGAAAGCCCATTTTTAGCCAGGCCGGTGTAAGTGCACCAGACTTCTCCAAATAAATTTATTGTCCATGACAGACCGCCTCAGAGGTGGGGTTGGGCGCAGATCATGCACAGAGGTAATGGTTGAGGAACACCCCGTTACATATTTTGAGTAAAAGGGGAAGCTTACATCATGTGAAAGAAACTATTCAAACGGGAAAGAGAGTGCTGGCGATAAAGTTGGCTTTAGAGTCCTTGCGGTATTATCTGGGCAGTAGAAAATTCAGGATGGGACAGATCAAGCCCTCGTTAACAGTGGATGTACCGAACTAAAGGCAATAATGCCAGAGTACAAGCATGGTCACATCCTGGCACTGCAAGATTTTACACAAATTGTGGTCAGAAACACAGGGCTGGTCAAACAGCATATAAATGCTTGACCCGGCAAACACCTCACTCAACACCCCACCCCACAATAACCTGGCCCTGGGCTGCCTATAATAGGCCCCCTGCCGCTGGCTATATACTGGCCCCTGTCGCCTGGCTGCCTATAATAAAGGATGCCCTGCCCCTTAGCAACAAACGCCCCCAGTTTGCCCAGGCTGTCCAAACATAGCCCTGGCCCCAGGCTATCTAACTCATACAACTACTGCCCCAGTGCCCTTGCTTGCCTATAATAATAAACCCTAGGCACAGGCTATATACTATTGTGCCCCCTTAGCATTTTGACTGCCGTAACCAAGCCCAGCCCTCTTGCAAACACTCACAGCAATAACAATCCATCAGTTGTAATCCTACATTAACAAGTCCCAGTCACAAATCTAGAAACCAGCCCCAGGCCCCTGCATGCCTAATAGAACGCCCTGCCCTGGCTAAATCCTAGAAAACTACCAGTATACAGCCCTATGCCCGCAGGCCCTGGCAACAGATCCCCTGCCCTGTCAATAATGATGCCCTGCCCAGGCTACTGGATAGCGCCTCTGCCCAGGCTATATTATCCCTGTGCCCCAGGCTACCTATACCCTGCCCATGCTGCTCTATACCCTGCCTAGCTAACCTAGTACCCTGCCCTGGCTATATGAAAGCCCCGCCCCTGGTCTACTTTAACCCTGCCTGGCTACCTATACCCTGCCTGGCTAAATGGCAGCCCTCCCTGGGGCATACCCAAACCCGCCTGGCTACCTATACCACTAGGCCCTGTCATATGAAGACCTGTGCCTGGCTACAGATAACCTTCTGGCCTACCTATAACCATGCTGGCTTATATTATGGTCCCCTGCCCTGGAACTGATACCCTGCCTGCTACCTATACACTGTCTGGCTATATGATGCCCCTGCCCTTTGCTACTAGAATATGCCTGCCTCCAGCTACTGATACCCTACCCTGGGCTACTAA
Organism: Phyllomedusa bahiana; assembly: GCA_025379985.1. Classification (NCBI taxonomy): domain Eukaryota; kingdom Metazoa; phylum Chordata; class Amphibia; order Anura; family Hylidae; genus Phyllomedusa; species Phyllomedusa bahiana. The sequence continues at coordinate 41,214 of JAODAL010011717.1, forward strand.
TACCCTGCCCTGGCTTACTGATGCCCTTCCCTATGGCTACTGATAAACCCTGCCTGGCTACCTACACCAGCTGCCTGGCATAAAAAGATCTGGCCCTGCCCTGGACAACCTATACCTTGGCCGCCTTGCAATAAGAATGGCCCTGCCCTGGCTACCCTATGGCCTGGCCCTGGCTTATATAAGGCCCAGCCTGGCTACCTATTTGCCCTGCCCTGGCTATTGATGCCCTCCCTGGATACCTATACCCTGCCCTGGCTATAATGATGCCCAGCCCTTCTACCTATAATAATTATAATAAACCCTTCCCTGGCTATATGAATGGCCCTTCCCTGGCTGCCTAATGGACCCTGCACCGTGTCTGCCTATAATACGCTGCTACCTATACAATTGCCTGCTGCCTATAACACTGTCCTGCCTGCTATATACTGTCCACCTGCCTATAAGTGGTCCCTGCTGTCCTGAATACAGTCTTCCTGACTTCTGTATACTGTCTCCCTTTTGGACCTGTATACAGTCCCTGCCTGCCTGTTATACTGTCTCCGCGCCTGCCTGCATACGCCCTTATATGTTCCCCAGCCCCCCCTGCATAACTGTCCCCTGCCTGCCTGCATTCTGTCCCTATTGCCTTCCTACAAACTGGCCCTGCCTGCTTACATACAGGCCCTGCCTGCCTAAAGTGGGGTCCTACTTATTACATGGCCCATATCTGTAACATTTTTTTAGATTTCTAATTTTTAAACCAGGTCTAACATACACTGTTTGGGAAATGATAGGTAAAATTGCTGGAAGAGAGAGGAGTCTAAAGATGTAAGTTTGTTGGTAAATTACTACAGGGACAGTAGTGACCGGGGAGACAAGAGCACTCGCAGATGCTGTACCACCACAGAGAAAGAAATGAAGGAAAAACAAGGAAACGCCAGTTAGGTTTGTGCCAGAAGAAGAAAAGTAAAAGAGAAAACACCTCCCATCAAGCGTCTGACTCTCCTGTGATTCTCTGGCTTATACTTCTGTGTTGAATTCATGCAGTATTCATTTGCCTGAACTCTGGGTATGTGGAATTGGTGGGGTTGTAGGTTATGTTTGGTTCTTGGTTATAGATCAGTGTGGGCTTGTCCCTGAATGTAAGTGCGCACCCCTGACTGATGAAGGGTTTCCTTCTGCAACACTGTTTCACTCATGCTTGTTGTGTAGAGGGCTCTCTACACATGAGCGGGGTTTTGGTGCATTTTTGATGCTTTTTTGTGGAGAAAAAGCAGCAAAAATCTCCGTGATGAAAGCAGCTTTATAGTGCAGTTAAATTTGAAAATTTCAGGGGGGGGGGGGCGAGAACAAGGGACATTTTTGTAAGCCGATATTGTATGTGGGTGTGGAGGCCTTTGTGCCAGGACTGATTTTTATTCCCAGTCCGGCCCCTGTACCAGGCAACCATTGCCTTGTTGGGCAAATAAGGGCGAGCATATACGACCAACAACATACACTATGCAAAAGCACAGCATATACTACTTTCTCGAAGAACACACTACACACAGGTATACATGACATAAATGCATCGCATACATTAAACACACTGCATTTCACTACTACAAACTGACCATAAACTATACATACACTACATGCGCACGACTCTCTACATCAAAACATACAACACACAGCATAGACTACTTACACACTATACATACACCACCACACCCTACAATACAGTTTTAAACCATAAGTTATACATACACTATATAAAAGACACAATGTCAAGTTTTTCCTCACTATCAGACATGAAATCCCGAAAAACCCCAAACCCCTTTTAGGTCAAATTTGGGTTCCCAAAATTATTTTTTATTTGCCAAATGCCAGAATAATTTAAAAAAGAATTTTTTTTTACTTTCTGCAAAGTCAAAAATTTTTCTTTCCTAGGGTTAAAAAGGGGGCCTTAAAAAAATTTTTGGGACAGCCCCTATGATATGGGCATGTTTTGGGGAAACTTCCAATAGGTTTAAAGGGGCATCTGAGTTTAAATTTAAAACATCCCCTTTTGGATGTAATTTAATGGGACAAAAAAAAACACACCCCCCGCTTCTGGTGTTAAAAATCATGGGGGAAAGGTCCCAAAAAAAATTTAGCCAAGAAATCAGGGAAGGGGAACTGGGTTTCTTGCACCAAATCTGGCTCATCCCTTTGGGTGCAAATTTCCAGGTACCTGAAGGTCCTTGCATCTGTAAAAAACACTTTCAAGCAATACAAACAAGTTTGGGAAAAACCAGCCCACATACTGCTCAGAAAAGGAGACGGGTTCTGTTTTCTCAAAATGAACTCTTTGGTCCGACAAGGCCCAAAACAATCCCCAAAAACAAAACAAAAGTCCTTGGAAAACCTAGGGGGAAGCGGTAAGATTAAAATCATTTTCCACAATGGGAAAAGAGTACTGGGATCAAAATTGGGGTGAAAAAGGGCCCCTCCGCCAGGAAGAAGCCCTTAAATCCCCAAAAAAAACATATAAAAGCCCGATTAATGTTTGTAAAACACACAGGAAGAAACCTTTCATTTTTTTGGGGACAAGGTCCTGTTGGGCTGATGAAAATTGAACTTTTTGGGGCCTTTTTTCAAACAAAGGCCCAGTTTTCACCCCTTTTTGGGCAGGAGGAAAAGGGGCCCCAAAAAATTTCCCACCAAAAAACTGTGAGAAAAAAAAAAAATTTTCGGAAGGGTAACCAAAACATTTGGGAACCCAATCATAAGTTTTAAAAGGGGGAAGCTAAAACCAAATACTAATGCATGTATGTAAACTTTTTTACTTTGCCCGAAAGTAATAAAAATGCCCTAAAAAATCCTTCCTCTCATTTTGGCATTTTTCAAAAATAAATAAAATTTTTGGAATGCTAATTAAAAAACCCAAAAATTCTAAATTCTGTCAGATGGGGGGGAAAAATTTTGCATATGGTTTTTTTTTTTATAATTTGTGTAATTTTAAAATTTTTGGTTTCAGGGGACACTAAAGCAAGGGACTCTCACCCGTAAAAACTTTTCCTCTAGTATGGGTTTGGGTGCAGACAATTGATTTTGATGTCTTACTCCCCAATTTAAGGGGGTGAGGGACAGGAATTTAAACACTGCACCTAGGTTAAGAGACTGGGCATAAAAACATGCTAACAAAGGGCGCCCCATTAAAAATGGGGAGAGTGAACGCCATGTCAGTTTTTCACACCTCTTGGCCGGCCCTGTTCTTAATTTTTGTGAAAAAAATTTTTTACCCCCGGCACAGCCAAGGGGGGACTGGGTTTGCCTTTATACCGAGTAAAAATCTCACGAAAGGGCAAACCCTGGAAAAAGGGCCAGGCTTTTGGCTTTTTTTGTTCTTAATCGTGTAGCAGGGTTTTTTTTTTTAGTATTGTATAACCCCTAAATTTTTACTAAAATTTTTTCTATGAGCTTTATCCACTGTTTATTGATTTTTTCTTAGGAAATTTTAAAACAAATTTTTAATTTTTAAATTTTTAATAAATGTCATTTTTGTTTGGGCATATACAATGTGAAACGGTTCACGCATGTTTTGGGCCGCCACAGAAATTTAAAACCAAAAGGGATACCCTAAAAAAAAAATCCTGTTAACCAGGGAAACCCAAAAGAAACAGTAGGGCAAATTTTTATTTCTTTGGGCATGTTTGCTCTCCTTCATGTTTTATACCTTTAGTGCCAACACAAAAAGCCTGGTGGACTATAATTTTGTGTCCCCACATAAGTCTATAGAACTGGAAATAGAGAAAATTTTTATCCCTTTTGTAGCTCCCAAACAGTATCCTTCTGGCAGATACCGGACAAAACCCTTTGGGATGTGAAGAAACAAATCTTGATCAGAAAACGACACTGTATAACCAGCCATACCGGGAATGAACAAAAGGGCATGTCACGAGTGTCCCTGCACCCCCGGGCTGGGGGCCCGCACTCGTCTGCTGCCTGCGGGCCCGGGCAGCACTCCCGGGGTCCCACGGGCCGGGCCCCGGCTTCCCCCTTACCTTACCGGGGGTCCCGCTCCTCCCTCCTCCTGGGCCGCCGGGATGCGCATTCCCCGCGCCGGGTCCGGGGGATTTAAAGGGCCATTTCGCCCATTATTGGTAAAAAATGGGAGTGACCCTATTTAACCTCCCTTTCCCCCGGGCACCTTTGCTGGATCTTTTGTCCGTACTGCCTTTTGAGAAAACGTCTTCTCCTCGTACCTTCTTCCATACCGAACCTTTACGCTCCTTTTTCTCACCAGAACCTTTGCCGCCTGTTCTACCTCCTGCCTGTCCCCGACTTCACCTACGCCACGATTTTGTCCCCGCACTCCATGGCTGCCACCCGCACAATCACCCAGTGGGGCGACCTGGAGTTTCTCCCCGCAGCAAATCCATCCCCTTGCGGCGGGGTCTGGGAAAAACCGGGGTTTTACTTAATTCCGCCCCCCGGACGGCTTCACCATCGCTTCGGTGGGCCCCTGGATCCACCCACATCCGCACAGTAAGATCCCCCTATGGATCCCGCCAAGGACCTTTGCCCGGGGAACCGGGTCCACGGCGATAGTGGCTCAGCATCACAACAACTTCGCAACAAACCCCGCACGAAACCCGTTGTTCGCCATGCGCAGCAGCTCCTGGCTAACCCAACAGCCGCCGACTCCTCCTCCGTGGCGACGCCTCCGCCATACCCGGGCACCCGCTGCGTTTACCACTACCCGACGTTTTAAGGGGACTCCAAACTGTGCAGGGGATTTATTACACAGTGCTCTATGCACATTGAGTTAATGGCTGGTCAATTCCCCACTGAACGTTCAAAGGTGGCCTTCGTGGTCAGTCTACTGTCCGGGAAGGCTCTAGCTTGGGCCACCCCTCTCTGGGACCGGGGCGATCCGGTGACGATGGACCTATAGGCTTTCCTCTCAAGTTCCGCAGTGTCTTTGAAGGGGCCGGCACGGGCATCCTCTGCAGAGACCGCTCTACTGAATCTTCGCCAGGGTGACTCCTGGGTCGGCGACTACGCAGTTCTTTTTTCGGACCCTGGTGTCAGAGCTGACCTGAAACGACGCCGCCTATGTGCCACTTCAAAAAGGGCTTGTCCGGCAGATTAAAGGGAAATGCCCAAAGCGGCTAGAGAGATCCCTCCTCCCTAAGCGAACTGATCCACCTAGCCACTCGGATCGAGGGTTCGCTTAGCCGAGCGGCAAGAGGAACTACGCCAGGAACGTGATCTTGCCCGACCACGCCGTTTGCCTCGCCTGGCTCCGGTCTTCCAAAGACCACAGCTGCCACTTCCGCTCCCAACCAGTGAAGAACCCATGCAGGTGGACCGGACACATCTGTCCAAACAGGAGCTGTCCCGCCATCGGGCAGAGAAATTGTGCCTTTACTGTGCCAGCCCGGATCACTTTCGCAATGGTTGCCCGCTTCACCCACAGCGGCAGGGAAACGCCCACACCTAGGTTATGTCGGAGAGGCGTCCCTAGTGTGAACACTTCCTCTTCAAGCCTTACTAAGGAGGTTTTAGGTCTCGTCTGGTTCCGGACTCGTTTTTTTCGTGGCCCGCCTTTCTAGGCCTGGATCCGCCGGGAACTTTATTCACGCCACCCTGTGTTCCCATATCGCCTTCCGGTGACCCGTCTGGAGAAGCCCTTGGTGATATCCTCCGTGAGTGGTGAGCTCCTTAGTGAGGCCATTCGGTACATGACCAAGCCATTGTCCCTCCGCGTGGGGGGCCTTACACAAGGCGGAGATCACCGTTTACGTCCTCCCTCGGTCGTCCTCAGCGATCCTCTTGGTCTTCCGTGTCTACAGCTCCATGCCCCGACCCTCGACTGGAAAACCGGGGAGGCTCTGCGCTGGGGTTCCGACTGCCATAGTCGCTGTCTCTCAGTTCTGCGGCCAGTCCGGGCCATTCCACCTCACCAGTCTTACAGGTTCCTGCCAGGCCTTCCCGCTGAATACCAGGACTACGCGGATGTCTTTTCGGAGAAACAGGCCGAATCCCTTCCTCCTCATCGCCCCTATGACTGTCCCATTGACCTCCTTCCTGGGACCAGTCCTCCTCGGGGTAGAGTTTACCCTTTGTCTAGCCCAGAGACTCAGGCCATGTCGGACTATATCCGTGAGAACCTGCAAAAGGGTTTTATACGCAAGTCCTCATCACCCGCCTGAGCTGTTTTTTTCTTTAACAGAAGAAGGAAGGGTTCTCTCCGCCTGCATCGACTCCCCGGGGCCTGAACCAGATTACCGTAAAAAAAACGGTATCCGTTGCCACTAATTACAGAACTCTTTGACCGTCTACGGGGAAACCCAAAGGGGTTTTCTCCAAATTGGCCCTGCGAGGGGCATACAACCTCCTCAGGATCCGTGAGGGAGATTAGTGGAAGACGGCGTTTAACCCCTTACCGACATTTGCCTTACTCATACGGCAATGTCGGGTAGGGGTTCCCGCAAATTGCCGTATGAGTACGTCAAGGCGATCTTGCGCGCTCACAGGCGGAGCGCGCAAGATCGCGGCATGGAACCGGCGGAAATATTACCGCTGGCATCATGCCGCATCCCCCATGGCCAGAGTGAGCTCCGGCCGCGGGGGATTAACCCCCCGATGTCGCGACATCGTGGTCGCGACATCGCGGCTGCGGGCGGCAGGAGTGAGCTCCTGCTGCCCGAGATCCGGCGCAGTAATGGCGCTGAGCCCGTTTTTTTTTTTTTTACTGATCTCCTACCAGGCAGCCCGGGATGCTGAAATGACAGCATCCGGGTTGTCTGGTGACGTCACGATGCCCATTGTGGGCAGCGTGACAGACAGTTGCCATGGAACCAGCATACAGCTATAAGCTGTATGCTGATCTCCTATTGCATGACGATCTGACGATCCTTCATGCATACCCCCCCTGGGGAAAAGTGTAAAAAGTGTGAAAAAGTAAAAAAAAAGTTAAAAAAGTAAGACACAAACACGAAAAATAAAATAAAAAACCCACGTACACCGCCCTTTTCCCCTTTACAAACGCCCAATCGCCCCAAAAAAGATCAAAAATAAATAAAGTACCCAAAATTTGGTATTGCCGCGTGCGTAGCGACCCACCCTATAATCTGTCAGTTAATTAACCCGTACGGTGAACGCCGTAAAAAACAAAAACAAAAAACAGTCACAGAATTGTGATTTTTGTACATCCTGCAGCACATAAAATGGAATACAAAGCGATCAAAAATTAAAATAAACACCAAAGTTGTACCAATTAAAACGTCATTTTCATCCCGCAAAAAAAAAGTCCTTACACAGCTCTGTATACGGAAAAATTAAAAAGTTCTGGCTATTAGAAGAGGGGGCGATGCATAAATATTGTTTTACACAACAAAAACACTTTTTTTCAAAAAAATTGTGCTTTCAAATAAAAAAACTACATAATTGGGTATAAACCGTAATCGTCTCAACCCACAGAGTAAAACTAATTTGGGTCACGAATACTGCAGGTGAACGCTATTAAAAATAAAAATAAAAAACACTACTGGGATCGCAGTATTTTCTTTACCCTGCCTTCCCAAAAAAACAGATTTTTAAAAGCGATCATAAAGTCTTGTCCCCCTCAAAAATGTTACCAATAAAAACGTCAACTCATCCCGCAAAAAAAATTCCCATATACAGCTCCATAAACAGAAAAATAAAAAAAGTTATGGCTCTCAACTGCGGTGATGCAAAAACGGTTTTCCTTTCAAATAAAAGGTTTTTTATTGTGTAAAAGCAGTAAAACATTAAAAAAATATACAAATGTGGTATCGCTGTAATTGTATCAACCTGCTGAGAAAACTAGCATGTCATTTATACCGCACAGTGACCGCGTAAAAAAATAAAAACAAAAAACACTACCAGGATTGCTTTATTTTGTACAAAATGCCTCACAAAACCTTAATAAAAAGTGATCAAAGCATCACATGGCCCCCCATAATGGTACCAATAAAAACATCAACTCATCTCGTAAAAAACAAGCCCACAAGCAGCTCCATATGCAAAAAATTAAGAAGCTATGCTGTCAGAATAAGACAACATAAAAACCCAAAATTTTTATAAAACTCGCTTCTATTGTGTAAAAGTAATAAGACATAAAAAAAATATATAAAATTTATATCCTTTTAATTGTACCGACCCCCATAGTAAAGGGTTTTCCCCATTTATCCCGTATGCGAAATACTGTAAAAATGAAGCCAAAAAACAAAGGCAGAACTGCGTTTTTCCCCCTCCATTTCCATGGCCCATGCTAAAAAAAACTAAAAAGGAACACCTGTGCGCCCAAAATGCATAATACACCCCTTTGATGAGATCCCTGAGGGGTGTTGAATCCAAAATAGGGAAACTTTTGGGAGGTTTTCACCGTTTTTAGTACTTTGGGGGCTTTGCAGATGCACATGGCCCCACCAATATCTGTGCACCAAAAGCCAAATACGGGTCCCTCCCTTGTATCCCCTGCCATGGCCCAAACAGCAGTTTACCCAACCCCATGTAAGGTATTGCCGAACTTGAAAGAAATTGCGTAACACAAATTTGGGGCTTTTTTTTTCCAAGATTCCTTGTAAAAATTAAACATTTTCAGCTAAAATTGCAGATTATTGGAAAAAAATATTTTTTTTTTATTTTCAGAGCCGAACGATAAACAAAATTTGTGAAACGGCTGAGGGGTCGATATACTCACTACACCTCTGTATATTTTCCGTCTGGGGTTTTGTTTCCATTATGGTGTTTTTTTTGGGTTTTTTATTCGGTTTTGGAACATTTGGGTGTCCGCAAACCTGAAATGGCCCCTAATTAAAAATTGTAATGAAAATGAGGCCCCAGAGTCCAGTAGGTGCTCCTCCTATTCTGGGGCTTGTGGTTGAGCCAAATAATGCACTAGGGCCACATATTGGATATCTCTGAAAACGACAGAATCTGGGGAATCAATATTAAATTTGCATTTTTCCCCGATCACATTTACCGTATTCTTGTCAATAATGTAAAAAAATTGAAAGTCTGCAAAAAAAGTGAAATTTTGAAATTTCACTTCCACTTTGGTTTAATTCCTGTGAAACACCTAGTGGGTTAATAAACTTCCTAAATTCGGTTTTGAATACTTTAAGGGGGGTAGTTTTCTTAGATGAGGCATTTATGGGGTATATAACATATCAGTCAATCAAGTCACGTTTAGAACTGGGACTGGTCCCCAAAATATGTATATTGCCAAATTTTCTTGAAAATTGAAAATTACTACTAAAATTTATAAGCCCCCTAATGTCCGTTAAAAAAACAAAAGACATTTAAAAAAATTATGCAAACTAACAGCAGCCACAAATACCTAACACCCCGAAGCAACGAAAAACCGACAAAACATCAAAAAGACATGGGAAAAGCCAAGAACCTGATAAGCCAGAACAAAAAAGACAAATACCCAACGTACGACAAAAGAAATGACAAACAACAAAAACATTGAATGGATTATAGATGGCTAGAAATAAAACTATTTTAAGTGGGAATAACTATCTGTCTACATGCAAAATTTGAAGTTTGAAATGGTAAATTTTTCACATTTTTCACATAATTTTGATATTTTTCACAAATAAACAATCATTTTTTTGGACCAAAATCTTCTTACTATCTTAAAGCACAATCTCAGAATCACATGGATAGGTTTAAAGTGTCAAAAAGTTTATTCTCGCATAAAGTGACCACCATACAGATTTCAAAAATGGACTATGTCAGAAGGCCAAAACTGGCTCCAGGTGGTAAGGGGTTAATAAACCCGACGGTCCACTTTGTGTATCTAGTAAGGCCATTCGGGTCTGTGCAATATGCTCCCAGCGGTTTTTTTCCAGGAGTTCGTAAGTGACATTCTTCAGGGACGCTGCTCTACATGTGTCGTCCTCATTACACTGGACGAACATCTTGGTTTTCTTTCCTCCCCTGACCATCCGGACCCATCTATCACAGGTGCGCCTAGTCCCTGCAACGCCTTCCGGCAAGCAACCGCCGTAATACGCCAAATTAGAGAAATGCGTGTTTCCATCAATCCAGTCTCTCTGCCTTTCCCTCCGTTTACATCGTCCTCCGACCGTAGGCCTGAAAATGGCCCCACTAAGCTGTCTGCTATCCTGCAATGGCCACCGACCTGTTGACTCCGAGCCATACAACGTTTTTTTGGGCTTTGCCAATTACTTTCGGCAGTTTATATCCCACTATCTCCTACACTGGGGCTTCCTATTGTGGGCTCTCAACAGGAAAAGGCTAATCCAAATGTTGGCCACCAGCGGCCCGAAAGAGCCCTTCTCGTGGATTGAATCACCTTATGCTCCGCAACCTATATTGACACGCCCTGACCCTGAGAAGCCTTTCTCTCTGAGGTATGCCCTTCGTGGGGGCCTAGGAGCTGTCCTTACTCAAAGGGTCCCAAGGGGGAAAACCATCACCGCGGGTCTTCTCACAAGACCTTCTCGACGGCTGTGAGAGGAACTATGCTATGGGGACCGAGAATTACGTCGCTATCAAGAAGCCCTGGAGGAGTGGCGGCATCTCCTGGAGGGAGCTCGTCCATCCTTTTGAGGTATATACGGGATCACAAAAACCTTCAGTATCTCCAGTCGCCCAGCGCCTCAATCCTTTGGCAAGCACGGTGGTCTCTTTTTTTTCAAGATTTAACTCCGGATCCATTTTCTTCCGATCGCCCAGCCGAAAGGAACATCAGGGCGGATGCTCTCTCTCGCACATCTGACATCACTGGAGAGGAGCCGCGAGCCCCAACAACATTATACCTTCCGGAACGCTGATTCCAGAGCAGCACCTGTCCTCCTTGCGGCAGATACCCCCCTGGCAAGACCTACGTTCGGTAACCCGTCGCTGCGCAGGAGAATACTGAATTGGGGACATTGCTCTTTGATGGCAGGACATCCCTGGGGCCCGCAGATGTTCCAATTGATCTCTCGGTTCTACTGGGGCCAGGGCTTGGCTAAAGATATTAAGGACTTCGTGGATGCCTTGCTACTTGTGCCTGGAATAAGGTACCCCCGCCACAGTCCTATTTCGGGCTTCCTGATCGCGACCCCTGCCTCGCCGTACTCATCCATGGTCCATGTGGCGATGGATTTCTTCACCGACCCCTTCCATCCTCGTTCGGGTAACACCCGGGATCTGGTAAATTAACGGATAGGTTTTTCGAAGATGTCGCACTTTCGTCCCACTGCCCGTGTTACCTTCCCACCACTGCCTGCCCTCCCTTTTTCCTTTATTCACACTGTTCCACCTGCACTGTCCGCCCCCCAGCAACATCGTTTTCTGATCGTAGGGGGTGCAGTTTCGTGTCCCAAGTTCTGGCGCTCAAACGCTCTGCTCCCGTTCAAGGTGAAGTAGACTTCTCTTCCTCTTAACATCCCGCAATCTAACAACGGCCAGGTAGAGAGGGTCAATCAGATTCTGGGCAGCTACAATACGTCATTTTGTTTCTCTGCCGCCAGGATGATTGGGCCAACCCCTACCTGGGCCGAATTTACATACAACCGTTGGACTCATGGGGCTTCAGGCGCGTCTCCCCTTCTTTATTGTATATGGCCATGGCCGGCATCCTACTAGCCCCTCTCCCTCTGCCCTCCTCCTCCGTGGTTCCCTCTGTAGATGCCTTGGTCACGACTTATCTGGCATTTGGGATCAACTCGTCAGTCCCTGCCACGGGCTGCCTGCCCGTAGCGAAGGCCAGGCGGACAGAAAGAGGAGACCGGCTCCAACCTTGTCCTCGCGGGAGACAGGTCTAGGCTGTCCGCCAAATATGTCAGGTTAAAAAATCCCAGCTACAAGCTGGGTCCGCGCTTCCTTGGGCCCTTTGAATCCTGAGTGCCGATTAATCCAGTATCGTATAAGCCCGACTCCCACCCACCATGCGGATCCCCAAATTCTTTTTCATGTATCCTTCCTGAAGCCCGTCATGTTGAACCGCTTCTCCAGATAGTTGCCCCCCCCCACCCTCTCGCTGAGGCTGTAGCTTCCAAACATATTTGCGGTCAAGAGATCTTGGCTATGATTGTCGGTTAGGGGTAAACGTGCAATCCCCTGGTTGATTGGGAGGGATTCGGTCCGGAGGAGAGATCATGGGCATCCTTAAAGGAAAACATCCTGGACCGCGGTCCCGTGTTGAGGTTCCTTCCGAACCAAGAAAGAGGAGGAGGCCACGGGGGGCGGGGACTGTCACGAGTGGTCCCGCAGCCCCTTGCCCGGGCTGCGGGCGCACTCGTGCTGCCACCACCTTGGGTCCCGGCGGCGACTGGCGAGGTTCCCACGGGTCGGGTCCCGGCTTTCCCCCTCTACCCTGACTGTCGCTCCCCGCATCCCTCTGCGTCCACCTGGCCGGCCGGTAAGCGCGCATTGCCCCTCGCGCGCCGCACTCGGGATTTAAAGGGCCAGTACGCCCATTATTGGTAAAGGCTGGCAGGTGACCTAATTTTAACCTCTTTCCTTCCGGTGTCACCTTTGCCGGATCTAGGTGGCCTGTACTAACGCCTTTAGAAGAAAGATGTCTTCTGCCTCGTAGCCTGTCCTTCTGTGTACCGAACCTTTACGCTCTGTTTTCACGACCACGATCCTTTGCCGCCGTCCCTGACCTCCACTGCTCTGTCCCCCGACTTCGCCTACGTCTCACGATTTTGTACCACGCTCAATCTGCCTTGGCTGCCACCACGCAAGCAAGTCAACGCCATTGGGCGACCTGGTAGTTCCTACCGCCGCAGCAAGTCCCATCCCGCTTTGCGGCGGGCTTCTGGTGAAAACCAGGGTTCTACTTAGATTCCGCCCCCTGGTACGGCTTACACCATCGCTTGTGGTGGTCCAGTGGATCCACTACCAGCATCCGCTACAAGGCATCATACTATGCATTATCTAATATAAGACTTGCCCTTGGCAGTCCATGCAATTATTGTAGAAAATGGCTCAAATTGCAGCACAAAACTGCCCCTGCCAATAGCGAGCATAGATTTCATTTTATGACTTTTAGACAGAACAATACACCAAATTAATTCATAGACACGGTCCTCTTAATAAATTTGGTGCAAATTTTAATAGACTTCATTTCTAGACTGGTGTATGAAATGCCTTTCTTAATAAATCTCCCCCATAGACTTCTGATCCCCAATCATGTCTAGACTGCTGATCTGCCCTTCTCACAACATTAATCAGTTGCACAGCTGATTAATCTGATCTGCTGGAATTCTCAAGATGTTAACATAAGTGTCACTTCCTTCTTCCCAAAGTGCCAGTCCATCTCCATTCATTAGTATTTGGTGATATTGTCGTAGAATAATCCGTCCTTTTCAGTTTAAAAAATTACCTATGACAAATTGCCACTTAGCCATAATAACTGAAGTACGAAAGAAAAGGACGTGCAAATTATGAGAAAATGTATCTAAGGTAATGCTTAGATTGGTATTGAGAGGACCTGCTCACTTAATAAGATACATAGACATATAGCTATGAATCTACAAGGCATACACATAGGTTAAATTATATTAACACAGGAAAATTCAGAAGCAATGAATATAATTCTCTAATTCCATCTGAATGGGAATTGTATAATTAAGTCTTTCTTGGTGTTATTTAGAATAAAATAATAACAATGCTGAATATGGGAAAATTAGAAATGAAAAATGCTGTCTGCAGAAAAATATATGTGATATAATAAATGTGTGGAATAAAGAGATATGGCATACATAGATACATAAATAGATATGAGATAGCTAAATAGATCTGCAATATCTAAATGGATAGATAGATAGAGAGATAGATAGATAGATAGATAGATAGATAGATAGATAGATAGATAGATAGACCAAAGAACTGTTGCTGGATTCCATTCCAATGTCTATGTCAAAGGCTTTTACGAACCATGTGCCCAGTGCTCAGCCTCAAAAATACAGTCTTTTTGGTTCCTGATCGCTGCAAAGGTGTTTTATTTGTGTGTTATCTATCAATAGTTTCTTGGCTAAGTACTTCTGTCTGATACCCACTTAAATCCTCTTCTTGAATTCCATGCTGAAAGAACTGTGTAAGCCCCAAACTTCTGCCTGAATACCATTTTATAAGAATACTGCCTGGCCTGACCTCTGCCTGTCTGACTACAATTACTATCTTGTGCCTTGGTACCTCAAATCAATGTCCATGTAAGGCAGGGATAAGGGAAGAATGAAGGGAAGTAAGGGAGGAAGAAGGAAGGAAAAAAGAATGGAGGGATGGAAGTATAAAAGGAAGGAAGGGAAGAAGAAGGAAAGAAAAGAGGGATGACAGGGAAGGGAAGAAGAAGGAAATAAAAAGAAGAAAGTAAGAGATAAAGAAGAAAGGATGAAAGGCAGGGAAGAAATAAGGGTTGTGTGAAGAAGGAAAAAAGGTGGAAAGGCAGGAAGGAAAGAAGACAATAATATAGATAGGAGAGAAGGCAAGAAGGAAAGGAGGAAGAAGGGAAGAAAGGAAGGCAGGAAGGAGGGGAAGAAAAAGGAAAGAATGAAGATAGAAAGAAGGGACTGGAAGGCAGTATGGAAGGGAGGGAGGACAAAGGAAAGAAAGGGTGAAAAAAAGAGAAACAGGAAGAAGGGAAGGCAGGAAGAAAAGAAGGGTAAAAAGAAGTAAAGGAAAGAGGGAAAGAAATAAAGGAAAAAGAAGAAAAGAAAGGTGGGAAGGAAAGAAGAGAATAAGAAGGAAAGGAAGGAGGGAGGGAACGAAATATGGAAGGCATTATGGAAGGGAGGAAAAATTAAAGAAAGAAAAAAGAGAGGAAGAAAGAGAAAAAGGAAGGAGGGAAGGCAGGAAGAAAAGAATGGAAAAAGAAGGAAAGGAAGGAGAGAAGGAAAGAAAGAAAGGAAAAAGAAGATAAGAAAGGAGGGAAGGAAATAAGAGAATAAGAAGGAAAGAATGGAGGGAAGGAAGGTAGGGAGGAAGATGGAAAGAAAGGAGTGAAGGCAGGAAGGAAGGGAAGAAAAAGGAAATAAAAGTAGTTAAGGTAATAAGGGATGAAGAAGGGAAAAAAGGAAAGGCAGTATGGAAGGTAGGGAGGGATAAAGAACAAAGAAAGCTGGGAAGTCAGAAAGGAAAGAAGGGAAAAAGAAGTTAAAAGTAAGGAAGAACGAGGCAGGGATGCCCCCTATCCCTTCTCCTCTTTAACCTCTCAATTGACCCTTTACTGCGTCACCTGGAGACGGTCACCCCTTTTGAGGGTATACAAATAGGGAAACGACAAGTTAAGATCTCCGCTTTTGCGGATGATGTCCTACTCTATATCTCCCACCCTCAAAAATATCTAGAAACAATTCTGGAGGACATACGTTCCTATGGTTCTCTGTCGGGTTTCAGGGTTAATGAGGCTAAATCGGAGGCATTGCTCTTAAAAGGGCCGTCTGCCCTGAGCTGGTCAACAACCTTCCCATTCAGATGGCAGACCGACTCCCTGAGCTAGCTAGGGGTCCAAATCCTCAAACGATGCAACCTGATCTCCAAACACAATCTAACTCCGTTTTTGAGACAAACAGAAATGACTCTGGCCACTTTGGGAAAGCTGACCCTGTCGCCGCTGGGAAGGGCCAATTTGGTAAAAATGTCAATCTTTTCCAAACTACTATATTTATAACAGTCACTGCCAATATATCTCAGACCTAAAGAGCTAAAATAACTGGAATCAATGTTCCGGAAGTTCATCTGGAATGGACGAAGGCCCAGACTTGGTCTGCTCATCCTTAGTCAACACCGCACTCATGGGTGGAATTTAAATTTCCCCCAAAAAACCACAAGTATAACCTTTGGGAGCCCAGCTAAAAGGGGGCAGGCAACTGGGTGACAAACCTTCGTTTTACCAAAAGGCATACCTTGAATGCCCCTTTTTCTCCAGAATTGTTAACCAAACCCTTTTGCCCCTTAAAATAAATCAGAATTTCCCCCTATTCTGTTTAAACCCAAAAAAGTCATAATTTTCCCCCTGGCGGCCTCTTGGAAAAAAAATCGAGGCATTACTCCATTCCCCAAACCCAAAAACACTTTGCCCCTTTATCAATACAAATAACCCACAATTTCCCAAGGGGGGGAAAGGGCCCATGGTTTAATTCGGGAGATGGCATTTTTTTCGGGGGATCCCGAAATATCGCTTCATTGGGGGGACTTCAGAGCAGAAAAATTTGACCTTTATGAAGCGAAATTAAATATGAAGGGAAAGGTTTTAGGGAAAACCCCTTTTTCTTTTTTGCCAAAGGCCCGCAGCTAAATACACAAAGTCCCTTGGGAAACCCTTGCCGGGGAAAAAAGTGGACGGATCCCCTTCCCCCATATTACGAAACCCCCCCAAAAGAGTTTTTAAAAATTTAATCACACGTTTTCTACCACCTTTTTTCGTTCTCCAGGGGATTCGTTTTTTAAACCCCCTGGTTTGAACAATTTGGGCAAAGGACTTGCCCTCCATTTCCCCCCGAGGATATCACAATGCCTTTCAATAAGCGGCAAAAAAATCTCCCCGCAATGACATACCCGGGAAAAAGTCCCTTTAATATTGCTCACGAAGGGATTTTTTTATCACACCAAAAAGAGGGTTTGCAAGGGTAATCCAGGGACTCATGCCTGTCCAAAAAGTGGCAGTCCCCATGCAAAATTTTTTTTCACTGCCTAAGGTCATGCCCACAAAAAACACCAAACCCTTTGGGAAAGAGTGCAACTTTTTTGTGTCCACCACTTTTGCCCCCCCTGTCCCCCTTTTTACGCACCCTTGGAAAAAATTTGGTATCCCCGCACCCAGGAAATATAATTTCAAAGCCCGGCCCCAAAATCCCAAAAACTTGGTAAATATAATTTTCAATGGCAACTAGGAAAAACTATTTTACACCAAAAAAAATATAGCCCAATCCGCCTACATGGTTAATCTTGGAGAAAATTATCCCATACTTTCGTATGGAATGGGTTGAAGCGGGGAGCTCAAAAAAAAAATAAGCCAAAAATGTTTTTTGGTATGGGAAACCTTTTTTTGCCATTTTTCCCGGGCCCCAAAAACAAATCAAAATTTAAAAAAAAAGTTTTGGCCTTTCCAAAAAAGGGATTTTTTGAAAATCAAAAACATGGGAAAACCCCTTATCCCCCTTAAAAAATTAAAATTTATATGTTTTTTAGTCCAACATGTCCTGGAGATGAGTCGAAACTTCCACCCTGTTTCACTCCACTGCGGGTATTGTGAAAAGTCGGTCTTTTTAGTCCCCCCACCCCCCCTTTTCCTAAGTCTGTCTCACCCCAAATTTTTTTTACTCACCCAGGGTTTTTCTCTGTCCCCCTTTTCTCACAAACTGTTAAGAATTGCCCCTACGGTTTTAGCTCTTTTTTGTTATAACCCTTTTCTGCATTATGTGGGGTTTGACGAATGTTTTGAGGGGCCAAAATTAATTACCCAAAGAAGGGCCGCGTAAGCCCTTATCATTTTAAAGGGGGGCCCCCCATGGGCTTCCTTTTCCATTTTTATATATGTTTTTCTCCCAAAGGTGTGTCTCCCCCGGGGGGTGGTTGGTGGTAGTGGGAATCACAGGTGGGAAATCGTTGCGAAAATTCCCCCAAAACCCCATACTTGGGGGTTTAAATTAATAAAGACCCCCATGCACGACCGGGGACCCCCCAGTCCAACTGATGATGGTCCTGGGCACCCGGGTGGGATGGCCCCACGCCCCCGGGGGTTTTGGGGGTTATCATAGGGGCAATGATCCTTTTCCCGTAGAAAAAAAAGGTTACATTGGATTTGCTGTTTTTAAAAAAGGGCTCATAATTTGCCTTTTAATTTGTTTGGCCCCCCGTGGGGGTAAAAATGATTCCCTTTCTCAATGTTTTGTGGAAATCATGTGGGACCCCGGGTTTTCCCCCAAAATTTAAATGTTTGTATTTTTTGTTTCTTTTTGACAACCTTTAATGGGTAATTTGGAAGATTTAATAAACACATCTTTGAAAAAAAAAAAAAAAAGTAGGGAAGAAAGGAAGTAAGGGAGGAAGAAGGGAAGAAAAGAGACAAATCAGTATGGAAAGAAGGAAGGAAGAATGGAAAGAATGGTGAAAGAAAGAAAGAAAGAAAGAAAGATAAAGAAAGAAGGGAAGGCAATATGGGAGGGATGAAGAAGAAACAAAGGGGTAAAAAAAAAAAAAAAAAACAAAAAAAAATAAAAAAAATAAAAAAAAAAAAAAAAAAAAAAAAAAAAAAAAAAAAAAAAAAAAAAAAAAAAAAAAGGAAAAAAGGGAAGGAAAGGGGGAAAAAAAAAAAAAAAAAAAAATAAAAAATCAAAAAAAAAGAAACAAAAAAAAAAAAAAAAAAAAAAAAAAAAAAAAAAAAAAAAAAAAAAAAAAAAATAAAAAAAAGAAAAAAAAAAAAAAAAAAAAATAAAAAGAAAGAAAAAGGGAAAGGTGGGAAAGGGAAAAGGAAAAGGGGAAGGAAAAGGAAAGGAAAGGGAAAAAGGGGAAGGGAAAGGGAAAAAAAAAAGGAAAAGAAGAAGGGAAAAAAAGAAAGAAGGAAAAAAATAGGGATTTAAAGGAGGGAAGGCAGGAAAGAAGTCAGGAAAAGGGAAATAAAGGAGAAAAGGAAGTAAGGGAGGAATAAGGGAAGAAAGAAGGGAAGTAAAGGAGGAAGAAGGAAGGGAGGGGAGGGAAAGAAGGTAAGGAGAAGGAAGGAAAAGAGGTTGGAAGGTAGGAAGGAAATAAGGGAAGAAGAAGGGAAGACAGGAGGGAAGGCAAAATGGAAGGAAGAGAGACATGAAGAGGGGATTCAGGTAGAAAATAAGAGAACAATAAGGAAAGATAGGAGAGAAGGCAAGAAGGAAGGGAGGAAGAAGGGAAAAAGGAGAGAAGAAGGGAAGAAAGAAGAAATGGAATAAGGTAAGACAGAAGAAATTAAAGGATGGAAGGAAGAAAGGAAGGAAGGAAGTAGAAAAGGAAGAAAAAGAGGAGAAAGGAAGGAGGAGGGGAAGAAGAAGGAAATAAAGAAAAGAAGGATGTTGAACCATCAGTAGAATACATGCTGCCATTCACAAATGTGAAAGAAGCCCATATAGCAGGCTTTCATAAAATGAAAAAAAAACCTTTATCAAACAAAGTCAGACCTGGGATCAGCTCATCACTGCTCTTAGATGTCTCTGGATTGTTTCTGGATTGGATTTATGTGTTATTTGATTTATTTTAACCAAAGATTCAAACACAGAAAAAATAGAACCCTATAGTAAAACTCAGAACAGGCCCTTCTACCAATTAAGAGCACCATTCTTCTTTTGTATTCACATTTCTGTGCTATTCATGCATAGCGGACCTTTGTTTTTTTTTCTAACCTGACAAAGAATATAATTCTGACGGTATTCAATCACTGATAGGGGGAGATAATTGCACATACAATGAATATCTTATATTGAAAAATATTGGATGGTACAAACAGGGCCGTTCCTAGGGACGGGCAGGGCGGGCGGTCGCCCGGGGCGCCGAGGCTCCGCTCACCGAGGGGGGCGCCGCGGCCGCCCTACCCGCCCGGAGGAGCGCCCCTGACTCTGCGCGGCTGTTTTATAACAGTCGCGCAGAGCCAGCAGCTGCAGGGAGGAGGCGGGACGGATCGTTCCCGTCCTGACTCCTCCCCTATATTAGCGTCACAGGGGTCGCACAGCTCTCACCGCGCCCCCTGTGACGCTGGGTCTCCTCGGCTGGCAGCTCTGCCGCCGAGGAGATCCTTGGGAGCTGCGTGCAGCGTAAGCAGCGTGATGACGTCACGCTGCTTACATCACTCTGCAGCTCCCACTGCTGAGCAGCTCCGGACCGGGACGCGCGGACCGAGGTGAGTACTCTTTTGTTATTTTATAATTACTTACAGGGGGCATCACTGGCTACAAGAGGGGCACCACTGGCTTTCTAGAGGGCACCACTGGCTACAAGTGGGGCACACTGGCTAAATTGGGGTCATCCTGGCTACAAGGGGGGCACACTGGCTACAATGGGGCATCCTGGCTACAAGGGGGGCACACTGGCTACAAGAGGGGCATCCTGGCTACAAGGGGGGCGTCCTGGCTACAAGGGGGGCGTCCTGGCTACAAGGGGGGCATCCTGGCTACAAGGGGGGGCATCCTGGCTACAAGGGGGGCACACTGGCTACAAGGGGGGGCACACTGGCTACAAGGGGGGCATCACTGGCTACAAGGGGGGCACACTGGCTACAATGGGGGCACACTGGCTACAAGGGGGGCACACTGGCTACAATGGGGCATCCTGTCAAGGGGGCACATCTATGGGCTGCAATGGGGGGCATCACTGGCTGCAAGGGGGGCATCACTGGCTGGGGGGGCATCACTGGCTACAGGGTGGGCATCTCTGGCTACAAGAGGGGCATCACTGGCTACAGGGGTGGACATCTCTGGCTACAAGAGGGGCATCTCTGGCTACAAGGGGGGCATCTACTGGCTACAAGGGGGGCACAACTAGCTACAGGGGCATCTACTGATAACAGGGGGCATCTACTGGCAAAAGGGGGCATCTACTGGCTATAGGGGATATCACTGGCTACAGGGGATATCACTGGCTACAGGGGGCTACTACGTGGCTACAGGGGCTATTACATTGCTACCATATGAGATGCTATAGATGGGGAGTTTGTATAGAGATAGGAATTGGTAGAGAAGTGCTGATAAATTGAGGAGTCTTAAGATATTTGTTTTGTAAATTTTACAGTGAAGAGTCGGGAGTAGTCTTCATGGCGTCTGGGACAGATGGAGGAGAAGAAGAAGAGAAAGAGAACAACTCTTCAGAGACGTCACCTGTGAGTCACTAGATATGACTTTACTGTAACCATTTATATGTGTGCAGAGCCTGTGTTCAGCGGGTATCCACCACTGTATGCTGGTAATATTGGTTGAAGTATAATGGTTTGTTTTCAGTAAAGGCGTTGTGTATTATTTAGTCATTATGTGATGGTGATATGTGGTCACGGTGTTGCTGTATTTGGTCACTATGTGGTGATATGTGGTCATGGTGTGGTAGTATTATTCGGTCAATGTGTGCTAGTGATATGTGGTCTTGGGATTCTGGTTGGTGTAGCAGTGTTATTTGTTAACTGTATGACTATTATTTAGTAGTTTTATACGTAGCACATTGTGGTAAAGCTTTCTGTATATTTTAGATTTGGTTGATGGTGATGCACTGTGTTTCATTGTGGCACATTATGTTACAGGGAGGGGGCGAAATTTCTTCACCTCGCCCTGAGTGAAATTTAGCCTAGGAACTGCCCTGGGTACAAAATATACATCCATATAAATCTGCATATATTGAACTCCTGTGGCATTTGCACCTTAGTTCTATAATAGTGTCACCTCAAGCAAGGGAAGTCATAAGGTGATATCTGTATATAAACAGGAGTCAATTGGAATAATCTCTGTAAGGATGATTGGCATTCTGCTATTATATGCCACTGTGTGAACCAGGCCTTAGATATTCCAATCACCAGGACATAAAGCATATAGGAATGATCGAGCTCTGTTGCTATCGCTAATTCATTTGCCACTTTGTTTATTATAAAACATGATTTGGAAATAAATTTGTTTTTACATTAAAATAAAAAAAAACTTTAGGAAGATGAAAAAAAATTGCCGCCTTTTAATCTATTTCATATGTTGATAAAATATTTATATGCTCTCCTACAATTAATTAGAAAAGACCATGTAACACTGCAGGAAACAAATTGAAAATTTAATAAAGTAAGTTCACTTTCAATTTCTTTTGAAGAGAGAAGCTAATTATATTGGGTTCTATGATTTTAACTTTAATTAAACTACAATTTAAAATATCCTGTAAAAAACCTTGAAAATATTCTAGAAATAGTTCAATCACATCTCCGTGACGTGAATCTATTCACATGAAGCGCTTGTAGTTAGAGTTTAGAAATTTTAGTCGCTACAATTTTAATAAGAAATTTTAATATCACTTATCAAGGAGCTGTTGTAAAAATATATAATTAGGATACTTTAAATACAATATGATCTTCTATGTAGATGTAGCAAGGCTGAATTTGTTGGTTGTAGCAGAGCTCTATTTCTCATTTGTTTTCTGTGCTTTTACACAGGACTGCAGGTTAATTTAGTTATGTATAGTCTGTCCCTACAGCTCCATTAGAGTCTGGTTGGTGCACAGGTAGATACATCATCTATGCAATATGTCCAGGGGTTCAATAGATAATGGGGCTTAATAGCATCTTAACAGAAGTCATCAATTTCCTACTGTCTAGGGCACGTAGAGGAATTATTACTATGGGGCATTAGTGGAATATTATTAATTTGTGGAGGCACAAATGGTGTCATCTGTATTGTTATAATGGGCACAAAGTGGGTATAATTACTGTTTGTGGGTACAAAGGAATACATTATTACTGTGGAGCACAAATAATGCATTATTCATTTCTGGAGGACCAAAGGGGAATTTTAATATAGAAGCAAAAATAGGTCAACTTACTTTCTGGGGAAGAATAGGAGTTTTTATTACTGTGTGGTAGTAAAAAGGAGGTACTATTCACAGGGGGCACAAAGGAGACACTATTACTTTTAGGATACAAAGGACTCATTATTATTTTTTGTGTTACAATGGGGACAAAATTCTCATAAGCCAGCCAGTCAGTTAGATTATATAATATGTGACAAAAAATCCTTACATTTTAAACCCACTTCACTTTAGCGCCACCGCTGGTCCTGATGCGACACAGATGACATCACAATAAATGCTTACAAGACACAACAGCTAATCACAGGCCTCACTCACATGCCATATATCCAGGAAGAGAATGCTGTGGTCTGTGAATAGCTACAGAATCACAAGAAAAATGTGACTAGCATTTTGTAAAAATGGAACATCCCTTTAATGTTTGG
This sequence comes from Phyllomedusa bahiana, assembly GCA_025379985.1. Taxonomy (NCBI): domain Eukaryota; kingdom Metazoa; phylum Chordata; class Amphibia; order Anura; family Hylidae; genus Phyllomedusa; species Phyllomedusa bahiana. The sequence continues at coordinate 64,085 of JAODAL010011717.1, forward strand.
TGGCAATAACACTTTTTGGAACACAAAAGGGTGCACAAGTACATACAGTCTTACAGACGCCTCTCCATTACTATCACTGGTTTTTGTTGTCAGCCATTGGTGTTTTTGTCAACGCAAGGCTGACACTAACCCCCTGTTACTTTTTAACCCGTGCCCGTGCAAAGGGGGTACTAGGAAGAGTAGGTTAGTTTGAAAAGGGTGGACCATTAATGTTTTTTTTTCCACTTCTGGGGCAGTCTGGTTTTTTAAAAGGGAAGGGGCGTATCCAGGACCTTCCCATTCTGATAGTATACGGCTGCAGCTATCAGTTTTAACTTGACTGGTTATGAAAAATGAGGGAATCCCACATAATTTTTTAATAACTTGATGTTTTTAGATTCTTAATAAAGGATAAAAAACAAAATGACATGGGTTCCCCCCATTTGTAACTAGCCAAGATAAAACTGGCTGCTACAGGCTGATATTATTGATGTAGATTAAGATGTAGAAGTTCATGAATATTAGTAATTTCCCACTCTAAAAATAACAGCCAGAATCCACCCCAGAAAAGGGGACCATCACTTTTAGATGGTCCCCCTTTGACGTAAACTGGCTCTTCCCATACCCCGGTAATTGGGTATGGGGTTTTTGTGAAGGGGGTTGGTCAGCCTTTGGTGAAAAAAAAACAATGCTGGCTGACACCAAACCCCAGTGATAATAATGAAGAGGCATCTGACAGATACCTCTATTACTAAAAATGTAATAAATAGTCAACCACCCCCCCACAGAAACAAAAGAAAAAAAAAAACTATTTAAATAAACACTCCCCACCAATCAGCCCTCATTGACCATATTACTTAAGAAATAGAAGCAGCGTTGGTCTGATGCAGTACAACAAATCCGATGTATTAGATACCCCCCCGAAAACTTTGAAGGTCAGACTGAAAAAGCCAGACGCCCCAAAAAATCTCCGGGGGTTGATTCTTGTTTTCCCCCCAGGAGATTGTGCTTGTAAGCTGTGACTGTACCTCTGCAGCCTAGTGCCAACACAAAATACAACCCTCACCTAACACTTAATAATCCTCTGACCACCGCCTGTTGCCCCGTATCCCCCCTACTCCACTTATCCCCCTTGGGAGATTTACGGGGTGGGGGACATTTTAGGGGGTATTGAAAAGTAAAGAGTCTAAGAAGTTTGTGTGGTAAATTCTGCAAGAATACGGCGTGGCAGGGAGAAGGCTTAATGGCAATCTGGAGTGGATGGAGAAAGAGAACGGCTGCCATCAGGAAAAAGTCCCTTTTTAGAAAAACTAAATGTCACGCACTGAAATTCACATATTTTTGCAGAGCCATATGGTATGTTGACAGAAAAATTGGTAGGAAAGGGTTTTTTTCAGGAACAGTAGGGTGGTTTTATTGAGTCACTATGGGGGGGGGTAATTGGGGTCATGGTCTGGGTTTATTTATCACTATGTGGTGTGTTTGGGTCTGGTGTGGGGGTATTATTCAATTAAAGAAATGTTCCCGATTATGAAAATAACATCGAGAATTACTCCATCACGCACAAAAAAAAAAACAAAAAAGATGAAGTGCATATGTAATTGTGTGAAATAAAAAATATAACTTTTACTTCACAATTTAAAATAAGGTGGGGGCCGAGCACTAAAAAAATTTTCCCAAAATGGATGTATGTTAAAAAATTCATAGAGAAACACATAAATAAAAAAAAGTACCGTCAGGAAACAATGAGAGAGTAATTCTCCAAGATGAATCCCCGGCGACCTTTCACTTAAAAGTAAGCGGGGAAACCCCCCCGAAAAGAGCGACCCCCCCCAAATGCAAAGACTCTCACTGCAAAAATCCCCTTTTTCCCTTACAAAGTTATATGCAATGTCCCATGACGTCCCAAAATGTTTGACCCCCACGGGCTCTTTGGGGACCAAAGGGTGATGTAGGGATCTAAAAAAATAGAATTAATATTCATAAGGGATGACGAGTATTTCAACAAAAATTAATTCCCCAAAAAATTTTTCATCCGGGAAAAAAGAGTCAGAATCTTAAATTACACATGGTAGCCAAAAGGGCATAGTGGGAACCCCATTATGTTGTTAAAAGGGGTATACACAGGAGATCACCTGAATGCAGCCCCAATCCCCAAAATAATCACAAAAATACTAACCGTATCATGTAAGAAAACCATACCACGATGAAGAGAGTCAAAGAATGACTGGGGATGGTCATGGAGGTAGCTTTCCCAGGCCACCGGAGGGGGTTTTGTGCCCCCGTTTTTTCTGGAAGGGCCCGCCTTTTAAAAACGCCGAGGACCCGGATGTTTGCGGCCGTTGCCGTTGAACTGACCCTGCGGGGGTGTTTTGGAATACCCTCACTTCCACCTTAGTTGTGGAAAATATGACGCTTCCCCCCGCGTGCGGGGGATTTCGACCCCCGTTGCCCCCCAGGGCGCGCGTCGCTCTCCTGATGCTGGGCGGTCATCGTTGAACAAGGACAGATTGCCCCTTTAAGGGGGGTGAATTATGCTTTTTTAAAGCCCCGGCAAGGTCTCCCCCGGGCAACCCAACAGTGATTGCACTAAAAAAGGGTTTTTAGCACCATCATGGTAAAAGACCATGATGGAATAATACACCCGAAAAGTAGAATAGAATCACAATATCACAGTAGAATGTAAGTTCAAACAAATATATGAATTTTAATAAGCAAGACCTAAAGAGGGGCTTGGGGAAATGCGCTGTGAAATAAAAAAAATTATTAAATCATGATAAACCCGACTAGTTTGCATAAATCATTATGGTGCCCTTTTTACTGCCACCCCCTCATATGAAAACATTTAAAACTCCCCAATGAAAGTGTATCACAATGTTCCGAGGTACCAAATTTTGTGTTCCCGATTACAAGAAGAGGATCATAAATAGAACTGAATTTCAGGTCGTTAAAATCCCTGTGGGGGCACCCTTTTCCCAAAGTAATATCCAAAAAGTTTCACGTCTGGGAGATCCTTTTTTAGATCTCCTTTCCCTTTTATGGGGTTTTTGAAGTCAATTCCCCCTTATCCTTCAGATCTTAACGCTCCTCCATTTTTTGGTTCCACATATGTTTTGGGCCCCTGTGTCTCTGTTATTCGAATATCACACGGGTTCGCCAAATTTTCCCTTTTCAACTCACTGTGGGCTTTTTCCCTTTATTTAGTCCCCTGGCATCGAAACGATAGATCACTCCTTTGAGGGCGTTTTTTTAAGTGTTTGATCACAAAGATCGTCCAGTTTTTGCATTTCGAACTTTTTCCCCGGTCTCAGGTATTTTCAGCCAATACATCCGCTGCCCTATGGCAACCTTTTTGGGTTTTCTATTTGCCACATTGTCTCAGGGGGAGGTGTTTTTATGACCTCAATCTATCTTAAGACTTTTCCCCCTTTTGAATGTGATGGTGGGGGGGATCTATTTTTTCTTTTTTATCGGGATCCATTCACAGGGAAACCCAATATTTGTCAAATGTTCTAATTTCGCTCGAAAACTTCATCAAATGCCCCTATCAATCTCAAATTCCCGAGTTGGCCCCCTTTTTTTTTTGCCCCGGGCTAGAAGGTGACTCCTATCTGTGCCGAGTGCAGAGTGGTACATTCCCTTAAAATCCCTTCCGGGGTGTTTTTCTCTCAAAATTTGGCACGTTCTTTGGCTTGATTGACAAAACTCATTTTTTGAAAACAATTGCGGCCAATCGCGAAAGTTGCCTCGGGGGGTTTCCCCTTTTTAAAGGGAGAAAGGATACTTCGTCCAATGAAGGGCGAGTTGCGGCCCGTCTTTTTGCGAAGAGGGAAGTTCTTATTTCCCCAACCCTTTAGAAACCATCAATCCAGGGGGGGCTAACTTGATGGGTCTATTTCATATGTGAATTTGAATCCAATGTGGGTTTTGGTTTAGATTGTTTATAAACTCTATGAACTCCTCTTTTTTTCCCTTCCAAAGAAAGAAAATACACAAATTTCTGGGGTTTAAAACGCGAATTTTCATATTTTTCAGGGGTTTATCACACAAAGACTATCCTTCCTCCCCCCACCCCCAAAAAAATTTGGTAACTTGGGGGCCCAAGAATTGCCCAGGCTGTTCTTTAAATGATGATTAAATTTTCCCCTTAAATAGAAAAATTCCTTGGGTTTGAACAAACATTAAAATTAGTTTTAATCTATTGTGCAAGTCAAACTGTTGACCTCTCCCCCTTTAGGGGAAGTGTTCGACGCTTAACCCCTAGACATTGGAATGGATGTATAAGTGCTCTACACGATGCTTCTAAGAAACTTCTTTGATGTTGTTATCCCCTCAAGTTTCCCTAAAAATCCTAGTGTTCTTGTGTGAGCGATAAGGATTTCCCCGAAAGGTTGCAAAATTATCAGATAATCCCACAATTTGGAAGGGACCCCTACTCCAAACTATGGGGCTCCCCCTTTAGGGGGTTAGTGCCCTTGTGGATTTTGGGGGCCATAGAAGTGGGCAATCCCGGAGAAATTTGGAAAAAGAAGCTCAAATTCAGAAGCACTAATTAACTCATTTGTTTTTGCTGAGGAAAGTATTGTTAGTAGCTCTCGTTTATAATTCTCTGATGGATCATTTCTTAGAATTTCATAGCAGGTATGGTCACACAGGAGTCTTTTACACATATCTCTATAATCCATGTGATCCATTAGAACAATGTTCCCCCCCCTTATCAGAGGGTTTTATAACTATTTCGTTGTTTTGTTCTAAGTTAAGTATTGCCTGTCTCTCTCTAGAGGTACAATTCAGAAATAGATTGTCTCTCGTTTTTAGATGTTCCAACTCTTTTATGACCTGGGAAATAAAGACGTCTATAGAAGATAAATCTCCCAGTGGAGGCATTTTTTGCTTTTCATACAAAGTTGTGTGAAGGGCACTTTCCCCCTCTGTATGCCTTTGTCTGCCAAACTATATAAAAGTCTGATGTCTTCCAGCATATCATCATTAATGCCTAATTCTAGACATTCACGTCTATTTTTCAAGACGTGGTACTTGTGCCACCGCATCTTTCGCCCAAAAAGTTGTATATCTTTTATCCAGTTAAACAGATTAAATTTTACCGTTGGAACAAACGAGAGTCCTTTCCTTAAGATACACATATCGCTTTCACTAAGAGTATATGATGATAAATTTACTATTTGGTGTTGATCTCCCCTCTGTCTGTTTTTATCTATTTGGGGGTTGAACGTTCCCTCAACGGGTAATGCTGTGCTAAAAAAGATTTTTGTTGTCCCCTACGTTTATTACCTGTACCGCGTCCTCTCTGTCCTGTTGTGCTAGGTGAGTTTCTGTTATTTCTTCCTTCTAAGTCTGAATCAGAGATGTCCGTATCACTGGTAGATATTGTCCCAGTATCTCTTCTGTCGTGCTTAGGTCCAGAAAGGACATACGCTCTGTTCTCTCTGAAGTCACCTAGATCTCTTATAAATTGTTTATGTTTACGATCTTTAATGTGCTGTTGAAACCTCTCTATTGAGTTTTGTAACTGTTTTTCTTTGGTTATGTACTCAACCTCTTTTTCAAAGTTACGTACAGTTGCGATTTGTTCCTTTAATTTATTATTGATGGCTTCTAGACTGTTCTTTTCTTTTACTAAAAGAAGCTGCATAAACCGCAGAGACTCCGCAACAAAATCAGGACTACAGTGTTTGGTAGGGGGGGATCAAAGAAATTCTTAAACCTCTAGGGACGATCTGATTCTTTATGTAATTCTCTAGACTTTTTATTTCCCAGCCTGCAGAAATCTGTTCCTTATAGGTTTTATTCAAATCTTTAAATGCTACATTAAGAGAAGGTGTATGTTTTTTATAGACATACTCCCTGTCTGAAAAAATTTCCTCAGCATCTGTCAACCATTGATCAACATTTACATCCGTGGCCAAAAATCCTGCCATGACCTGTTATATACCAAAAGCAAAGAGAACCTGTTCCCGATTATGTAAATAACATCGAGTAATTACTCCATCACGCACAAAAGAAAAAACAAAAAAGATGAAGTGCATATGATAAATGTGTCTAATATAAAATATAAGTTTTACTTCACAATTTAAAATTTAAGGTCGGCTGAGCACTCAAAATATTCCAAATGGATGTATGTTTTAAAATATCATAGCCCGAACAACAAACCAATAAACAAAAGTACCGTCAGGAAACAATGGGGAGAGTAAACTTCTCCAAGATGAATCCCTGGCGATCCTTGCACTTATAAAGTAAGCCTAGCACCCACCCTGAAAAGAGCGACCCCACAAAGATGCAAAGACTCTCACTGCAAACTCCCTTCTTTCCTACGCAGTTATCATGCAATGTCCCATGCAATGTCCCAACATGTTTTGACCCACCACGGGGACCAAAGGGTGATGTATGGGATCTAAAAATAGAATTAATATTCATAAGGGCATAGACGAGTCATTTCAACTAAAATTAATTCCCAAAAGATTTTTCATCGGGAATAAGAGAGTCAGAATCTTAAATTAGATCACTGGTAGCCAAAAGGGCATAGCTGGAGCAACCCCATTATAGATTGTTAAAGGGCATATACACAGGAGATCATCCCTGAATGCAGCCCACAAGTCCAAACTATATGCACAATAATAGCTAACCAGTATAATATAAGAAATCCATACTCACAGAATGAAGAGGAGTCAAAGAATGACTGAGGGGGCGTGTGCTTACTTTATAAGTGCAAGGATCTCCAGGGATTCATCTTGGAGAAGTTACTCTCTCATTGTTTCCTGACGGTACTTTTGTTTATTGGATATATGTTCTGGCGATGATATTTTGAACATACATCCATTAGGAAATATTTTGAGTGCTCAGCCGCACCATATTTTAAATTGTGAAGTAAAAGTTATATTTTATATTACACACAATTATCATATGCACTTCATCTTTTTTGGTATCATTCAATTACTATGTGGTAATGACAGGTGGTCATGGTACAGGTATTATTCAGTCACTATATGGTAGTTATATGTGGTAGTATTATTCAGTCACAATGTGATGGTGATATGTGGTCATGGTGTGGCGATATTATTCAGTCACTATGTGGTGGTGATATGTGATTATGGTGTGGTGGTGTTATTCAGTCACTATGTTATGATGATATGTGGTCTTGATGTGGCGGTATTATTCAGTCACTATGTGGTGGTGATATGAGGTCATTGTGTGGTGGTATTATTCAGTCACTATGTGGTGGTCATATGTGATCATGATGAAGCGGTATCATTTGATCTTGCATAGCAGTATCATTAATATTAGTCTTGGTTTGATCAATAATAGTATGGTGATATTTGCTCCTTTTATAGAGGTATTATGTGATCACCGTATGATCTTTATATAATGGTATCATACATAAAACATTGTCTTACAGCTATTGGTATGGATTTATGTATATACATTACTTTATATGAATAAATATTTATAGACCCAAGTAACGCTATTGTTGTGTTGTTGAGGGTTTGCTCGAGGTGGGGAGTATTATTATGTTAGGTGGTGCATGGTTAGAGGCGTGTCCTGGAATGATGCAATTTGTTCTGGTGTGGTTGGAGGTGTGGCCTGATGTGTCCCTCTTTGCAGTCTCTAAAAGTTGGGAGTTATGGTGCTGCGTGGGGCTTAAAAGGCAGTACTAGTGCTGTGAAAGGGGCATTGAGAGGGACATTAGGAGTAGCAGCAGAATTGGGAGTTTGTGTGCAACGACAAGTAGATGCTGGAAGATGACTTTATGGCTGTCTGGGTCTAGATAGAGAAGAAAGGAATAAGTGAATGACTCTAGTCAGATAAAATTACATCTGTGAGTCATTGGCTGTAACTGTCCTGTGTTCACTTTTCACTGTGTACAACTAGTGTCTAATCATTATATGGTGGCTGTATTATTTTGAAGCGTATTACAATACACAAAACTAAGCTGCTGTATCTAAGCCTGTTATGTTGTAAAAGTTTTATTATAGATATTCTGGCTCCTATAAATATTGCATATTTTTTCTTGGGTTGTGGTGGGCAAAACATTGCCATTGGGGGGCATGTATTTTATTATATAAGACCCTGATAATGTCCCTGCTTTATTTACCTATATACTTTTCTTGCATGGGTGCCATTCACTGTCCATGTACATCCCTCTGTTGCTGAATCTGTAAAGTGCCGCTTGTTGTCCTTTAGTTGGATACTAAGTGGTAGATATCCATAAATGGACTGTAAAATGGTACAACAGTTCTGGAGGGGGTCACTTATTATATCCATGCAGGTGGCGCAGTAAGTAAACAGGGGACGTAAACAGAGAAAATGCTATCATGCATAGCCAGCAAAGATCACCAATAATGGCATTTACAGTTTTTAGCTACTTTGATTATAAAATCCCCAGTGGTTTCATACAATGACAGCGTATCTCATCACTGAACATATGTTACATTTTCCAAACATGGAAGTTGCTTCTTACTTACCGCCTGTGTAAGATGACCCATAACAATATTGCTCACTGCTCAATTATAGCAGTTTAAGGAGATGCATCTTCCACAAACAAATTGGCAGCTGGAGGAAAATAATCATGGGGGATGTAATTGGTGTACATGATGAATTTTATATACATAGGGCTTAACTATATTTGCAAAAAGATATGATGGAAATATGTATTCTTCTTGGTCTTTTATTTCAGCTTATACCTTCAAAATGCTAATGCCAACCAAGATCGGTGAGGGACTGTCAAGGGATGCATGCAGTTAAATCAGTTAAAATGGCACTAATAGCCTCATATTTATCAAAATGGTGCGCATGATATATTTGGAGCATCTTGATTAGCATGTTAGATGCATAACTCGTCCATATGTCACATCATGGTTGGAGTACAGAAACACCAATTATTTGCGCCAAAATACAGTGCATATATTTAATCCAATTGGCACATTTTACAATTCCTCTTGGCCATGTCCTTTCCCTTGCCACTTTTCAAATCTATTATGACAAACAGTGACCTAAAGGTTTCATAGGAAAGAATGCTGCCAAATTACAAGTGCTTGTTACATGTGTGGCCGGATGTTGAAATACCGCTCCCTCCTGATTATGTATGAATTACAGGGGATAGCCAAGAAAGAATGGGGCAATCATTGGAGAACTATTCCTGTGTAAGAGGAATAGGCCCATTTTAAAGAGGTTATTCTGATATATTTGTTTTTAGCATAATGCTGCCTATTTAAAAAAGAAAAAAATAGATTTACTTCTCTCGCTTTCATCACTTTCTGCCGCTCTTCTGTTTTCTTCCGGTCTTGATTTAAACAATGTCACCCATGCAGCCACTGATTGACATCACCATTTTGATCACTTACTTCTAATGTTGCAACGGCTGAAATGGTGATGTCCTGTTCCATTCAAGACTGGAAGAAATCTAAAGACCTGTGAGGATCTGTAGTGAGAGGAGAGTTGAGTACAAATTTAAATAGGCAGTATTATGTAAAAAAAAATACCGGACAACCTCTTCTACTTTTTTTTCTGTTGCTGTTACTTTGGCTGGTCCTTTCCATGATATAACAATGCATTTCAATAGCCACACTTACAAAAAGTGACTTCAGCATAATTAATGTTTTAGGGTTGGAGCTTCCTGTGTACTTCAATTGGCACTTTGGCTGTCATAGAAAGCGGACACATCATAGATACATACCTGGTAGTCCTCTGCAGCCAAGTCCATCCTGCCATACAGTGAGCCCTGTGAATACTGGAGGGCTCCCTAGAATCCGCACCTTCATGTGGTCAGTGTCACTTCTCACAGTGACCCAGCTGATCCACCACCTACAACCATGACAGTACAATCTGGCCATGGATTCCGCCAAGGTGCCTCTCTCTCGCCTCCATAACATTGTGGCAATAGTGTCCCATCAGGAGCAGCTTTTCCTGGTGCTTCCATACATCACAGCACATCTCTCTGGAGCCACATCAGCACCTGCTGTAGTTCCAACTCCAGCTGCCATTGCCAGTCCTGGTCTGCACCTGCCACTGCCACCTTGTTCACATGAGGACCCGAAGACATGTCACGGTTTTCTTAACCAGTGCACCATTCTGACGCATCAGTTCTTTATGAATCGAGCCAAGGTGACCTTCATTATCAGCCTACTATCCAGTGAAGCTCTGGCCTTGGCCACACCCCTCTGGGTGCGAGGAGATCTATTGATAGCTAATTTGCAAGAGTTTATGAAGCCCTTCCACAAGGTCTTTAAGGTTCCTGGGAGTGATTCCTCTGCTGCATCTTTGCTTCACTTCCGTAAAGGCGATTCCATGGTGGGAAAATACACCATACAGTTCCATACTCTGGCCTCTGAGCTAGCCTGGAGAAAAGAGGCTCTCTAAGCGGTATTTTGGGAAGGCCTCACTGGGCAAATCAAGAATGAGCTGGTTAGTCTTCATATCTTTCCACTACTCTTGATGATCTTATCGCTCTGGCTTCCAGAATTGATATTCATTTTGTGGAGATACAACAAAAGGCAGCAAATAAAGTCCTCCCAGTCTCGCAGACCTTCTGGCTCTGCCCTGCCTGCTGCAAAATGCTTCTCCACCTGCGCTCTCGACTCCCCTTCCAGGGATTCCTGTTCTAGGGGCGTAGCTAGAGTCCTAAAACATCCGGGGCCCGGGCCCTCTGTGTTACGTTTTGCTCAGTAGTACTGGGTTCACACAGAATTTTTCAGGCCACATTGTGAACTGCGGCATATGCTTTGACAGATAAAAAAACATGTTCCTGTCACTACTTTTACACAAATTCTACATAGATCCTGTCCATCACCTCATCAGTATACTGTATAATGAATATAAATGCTGTCAAATTTGCTTTTTAAAAAGCACTCATCATTGTATGATAATGTAATACCTTATAAATAACAGTTATACAGTTACCAAATAATACACCTATGCATGGAGCAAATATACCAAAAAGAAATCCTACAGTACCAAGACCCAATGGTATTACTACTTAAGGACAAAATAATACTGCTAGAAGCTAGAAACAATTGGTAAAAACCAAAAGAAATCCAGCTCACCATTCCATAGATAGCAACCACACGGATCCTCCAGGTGGATGGAGATGAGCACAAAAAAGAGAAAAAAGTGATCCAGCGTAGCTTAAAATGTAGGATAAAACAAAGAACCTGCCATGACTAAGGGATAGCATCCCGAAAAACGTCGGCATCTTTACATTCTTGTTATTACCATCTTGTGTCTGCCTCTGCCATGGACAGTCCTTTTTAATGGAGTTTCAAAAAAGGTTCTTTGTTTTATCCCACATTGGAAGCTACGCTGGATTACTTTTTTCTCTTTCATGAACAAATGCTACCACTAGAGATGGGCGAATCGATTCTAACGAAGTGGAAATCGTTTAGAATTTCAGGAAAACTTTGGTTCGGAACGAAATCGAAGTTTGGGTACTTCGGGTGAACAAAGTGTGCTTTTGATTGATAAAAATGGGTGCGAGCACATTGCGTTACATGGGGCAAAGAACTCTGGGAGGGAAAAAGGGCATAGCCCTACATGACCATGTGCGAAAAAAAGCCAATCCAAGACCGTTGGGAACTGTGGCGTTCACCCTCCCCACTACAAAGTTCCCGGGCCGGGGGCGGGAAAGCTTTTGGGGCTCATATTTTTTCTAAAGTACTGAAATTTGGGAAGGTGCTCCCGTGGCTTTCTTGTAAAGCTCTTACTTTAAAAACGGAATTTTTTATACAGTGATTTTGGGGGGGGGGGGGCCCCCCTTGTTCAGAGACGCTTCTCTTAACCCTTCTATTCTGATTTTTTGGGGGATTGGATCTGAAAGGGCCAGTGGTTTTGGGCCCCGTGGGAGCTGCATATACATTTTAAAAGCTATCTGCTCAAAAAACACATTTAAAATCCAAGGGGGGTCTAAGCCTGTTCCTGTTTTTTTCATTTAAAGAAACAGCTTTTTTTCCCGGGGAAAAATTTTTTTACAAATTTTTTTTTTCTTGTTGTTTTACCCTAAAAAAAACGCCCCTTTTAAAAACCCACAAACTCCCTATTTTTTCGGTTTTTCCCAAATTTTTTTGGTGCAATTAAAAATCCCCCGGGTTTTAAATTTAAAGGGTTTTTTTTCCCCGCGTGGGGACTAAAAAACCGTCTTTTTTCCCCCCAAAAAAAAATTTTTTTTCCCGTAGCATAATTTCCCCAAGCGAAGGTTTTAATTTTCAATTTTTTTCTTGTTGTTAAAACGAAAAAAAACGCCCATTGGGAACATCTACAAAGCTTTGAAGTTTGGGTTGCCCCAATTTTTGGCCCCCAATAATTTACAATTTCCCCCGGGGTTAATTAAGCTTGTTTTTTGCTGCGTTGGGGAAATCAAAAAAACCGTTTTTTTTCACCCCAAAAAAAAAAAATTTTTCCTGTAGCATAATTCACAAGCGAAAGGGGTTTAAATTTCAATTTTTTTTTCTTTTGTGTAAGGGAAAAAAAACCCCATTGGGAAAAACCCCCAAAAAAGCTCTTTGTTTTTGGGTTGCTCCCCCCAAATTTTTTGGGCCCCAAATTTTTTATCCAGGGGGTTTTTTTTAAGGGTTTTTTTTGCTTTTCGTGGTGACTCAAAGAAAAACCCTTTTTTTTCACCGCCCAAAAAAAAAATAATTTTTCCCGTAGCCAAAAATTTACAAGGGGAAGGTTTAATTTTTTTAAAATTTTTTTTTTGTTGTTGGGTAAAAAAAAACGCCATTGTAACACGCCCACCCCAAAACTCCCTATTTTTTTGGTTGCCAATTTTTTGGCGCAATTTAAAAATCCCGGGGTTAATTAAGCGTTTTTTTGGTGCTTTGGGGTGACTCAAAAGAAACCGTCCCCTTTTTTACCGGGCCAAAAAAAAACATTTTTCCCCGTACATAAATTTAAAGCGAAGGTTAATTTCAATTTTTTCTCTTTTTTGTGTAGCGTAAAAAACAAACCCCTTGTAACACGCTACAAAAACTCGTAGTTTTTTTGGTTTCTCAATTTTTTTTGGGGCAATTTTCATCCAGGGGGTTTTTAAACGTTTTTTTCTGCAGTTTTTTCCCCAGTAAAAAGGGAAAATTTGGTTTTTTTACCGCCACAGAAAGAAAAATTTTGTAGCATAATTTAAATCCGAAGGTTAAAAAAAGCCCTTTTTTTTGCTTTTTATTTTAGTAAAATACACAAGTTTTTTTTAAAAGGCACATACAAGAAATTTTTTCCGCCCCTTTGTTAAAACGCAAAATTTTTATCCCCAAGGGTTAAACCCCAAACTTCCCTTTTTGGGTTCATTTTGGAGTCAAAAAAAGGGGGGAGGGGGAAAATTTTTCACATACAGCTTTTTCCCTCAAACAAGGTCCCATTTGAAAACAAACAGTAGTCAGTACAGAGGGGTTGGCAAGGCTTTTTGGCACCGCGGGGCAGGGATTGGGGAAACAAACATTTCCTTTGGGGCAGGGGGGCCCCGGTTTTCCCCCAAAAAGCCCAAGGGGATGTTTGCAGCAGGGGGCCCGGGGGGAGGCCCCCAACTGCCGCTGGGCCCTCTACGGCCGTGTGCCCACTACAACCCAAGGTTTTTTGAAAAAGGTTGACTAGGTCCCTCCCCCTTTTCCCCCCAGATACAACCTGAACAACCCCAGCCAAGAATCCTGGGTCGTCTACAAAAACCCCTTAAGGTTGGGGCCCTTGGGCCCCGGGGGCGGGTCCCCGGGCCCCCCACCCCGTCCCCCCAACCCCCCCCCTGTCCCATCCGGGGGGGGCCCCTCCCAAAACCAATGGGGGGTTCCTCCTTTTGGGCTGGGGGCCAGCGCCACTAAATAGGGGGGGAGGGGGTTTAAACAATTAAAGGGGTGGGAGTCACAGCTACTTGGCATGAAGAAATTTGGGGCCAAAATCCCCCTGGGGTTCTTGGGGTAGGGACAAAGGGAAAAGATTTTTTGAGAGTGGCATGGGGGGTCCATGTTTTTTGAGGGGTCAGGGCCCCTGCCCTACCAAACCGGGGATGAGGAAAACAGTGACGATTAAACCCCAAATAGATGAAGATGAAACCGACCCACTTGGGGGCCGGGGAAAAGGGAAGGGGTTTTAAAATCGTCCAGGGGAAGGGGCGTTTAGCTTGGGGCCCTCCCGGGAAACGGGGCCGGGCCCGCCAAATTGGGGGTTGGGGGTTTGGGCCGTTGAGTCAGGCCCGGAAAAGCGCAGTGTAGGTCGGAGCCAAGCAGGGGGCCCCTTTTGGGAAAAAACCCGCTTTGGGAGGTTTCCCAAAAAAGAACGGCACAAGGGTCCTGCGAGGCAGCGGGGGGCAGTTAAATGCACTCAGTGCGGAGCGTTTGGGGGTAAAATCCCCTACTCCGGGGGGGGGGGGGCCCGGGGGGGGGGGGGTGGCCTTTTTTTTGCTAAGGGGGGGGGGGGGGGAACCCCCGGGAGGGGCCGGGGGAATATGGTTGGTTAATATTAATTTTTAGAATTCTGTTTTGGGCAAAGGAAAAGGGGAAGCGTGGGCCCAGGGGGCTAAAGGTTGGGGGGACCCCGGGCGGCCCCCGGCGTCAAACACATTGGGGAGCGTCACCATCCGGGGGGGCCCGGGAAAACGGGGCTAAAACCGGGGGTTTTGGGGGTTTTTAAAACCCGCCCCGGGGAAGGCAGAGGGGAGAAGCGGCGTGGCACGATGTTGGCCTTGAGCCAGTCAAGGCTCCCCACCAAAAACCTTTTTGGGGGGAAAAGGGGGGAGTGGGGTTTCCTCTTTTTTTACAAAACATTCCCGGGTTTTTCCAAAAAAGGGGTACTTTTTTTCGCTAAAATCAAAAGGGGGGGCCGCAGGGGGTTTTTTAAAACCGGGGGGGGCATTTTTTTAAAGGAGGAAAAAAAACCCAAAATTTTTTAAGGTTTTTAACCAAAAATTTTTCCTTAAAGGTTGGCCCAAGCCCGCCTTGGACCCCGTTGGGTCCTGTCCAAAGTTGGTTGGGTTACATCCGGGAGGGCCCCCCCCTTTTCCAAAGGGGGGACCCCTGGGGAACCCAAATTTAAAAGGGGAAATAAAGGATTTGCCAAAACCGAGATGGGGAGTTTTCCAACCCTAAATTTTCCCCTTTTTCCCAAAAAGGGGAGTAAAACCCGCACTTTATAAATATATAGGGGAAAAAAAAGTGGGGCCAGCCTTGAGCTTATCGGGTTTTTTTCCCAAAGGGGCCAAAGGGAGGCCCCGACGGGCTGGGGCGAACAAAAAGCCGGGGGCCTCCCCGTTACCCTTTAAACCCCCAATGGTGAATTGTCTTCCGGGCCCCGGGGACCCCAAAAAAACTTGGACCCGGAGACCCCCCTTTTCTCCTCCACGTTGTCAAACGCCCGCTTTTTCGCCAATGTCCGACTCCTCTCCCCCCCCCACCACCAAACCCCAAAACCAAAATCAGCCTCCACAAATACTGCCCCATCCCTACCCCCCTGTGTAGGGGACCCGCGGTTTTCCCCCCGGGAATTTTACAAACCCGGGGTTCCCGGTTTACAATGGAGGGAAATGCTCCGCGTCATTTCAGCAAGGGAAAACGAAAGTGTGGGGTTTTCCCCCGCGCCAACTGCAAAAACGAAACCCTGCCTGACGGACAATGGAAGGAACATGGTGTTTCCCCCTTCACCGAGGAGGGATGGTCCCATGGCGCCCTGCAATGGCTACGTTTTCCCAAACCGGTTTTGGGAAAGGTTTCCAAGTTTTTCCACCGACCCTTTAGGAAAAATTCTGGGAAAAAACCAAAAAAATGGCCAGGGAAAAGGCCCTTCACTTTATCCAATTCCTACAAAAGGGGGGGACAACCAAATACTATGGGGAAAACCCCTAGGGCCCTCGGCGGCACCCCTGCCTTTGTGCCCCGGGAAACGGGCCCCCCCCTCTGACAGGGGCTGACCGGGGGTTTTTTTCAGCCTCCAAAAGTACTAAATCCCCGTGGGTGCTGGGGGGGGGTGGGGGGGGAAGGAGCATTACCAGCTCCATCAGCAGCAACCTAAGTCTGGAGTCACTGATGAGCAGCTTCCTTCACCCACCTAGTGAGGAGGGTAGTCGCCAGCAGCAGCAGCAGCAGGACCTGGAGCAATCCTGAACCAACAGGCGGTGGCCTACTTGGACAGCACTTTGCCACCCAGTTTAGAAGATCCGCTGGACTACTGGGCAGCCAAACTGGATGTGTGGCCGCAACTTGCCGAGTTTGCAGTGGAGAAGCTGTCCTGCCCGGCCAGTAGTGTGGCATCAGAGCGGGTGTTCAGTGCGGCGGGGGCCATCGTTACCCAAGGAGAACCGCTTGTCCACGGGAAATGTGGAACGACTGACTTTTGTCAAGATGAATCAGGTTGTGGATCGGCCAGGATTTTCCACAACACACAATGCCTTGGCATCAGTCTGGGTTCAAACTACCTGCCTCAGCCACTATTCTGATGCCGCCACCCGCCTGATGCCACACATCTGCTGCCAGTTTCTCCATCTGCCTACCATCATCTTTACCAGGGACTGGTATTGCCACCCACCTCAACAGTCTGTCATTGTGCTACTCTATGACCTCATGCTGCTGCTGCTGTTGCTGGTGCCGTGACATCCACACTGTGTCATTGTGCCACTCTCTGACCTCATGCTGCTGCTGCTGCGGTCATCTACACACTATGTCATTGTGCCACTGCCTGACCTCATGCTGCTGCTGTCGTGACCTCCACACTGTGTCATTGTGCCACTCTGTGGCCTACTCCTGTTTTAGCCACCTCCAGAATGTCATTGTGCCACTGCCTGACCTCATGCTGCTGCTCCCGTGACCTCCACTCTCTGTCATTGTGCCACTCTGTGGCCTACTCCTGTTTTTGCAACCTTCAGCATGTCATTGTGCCACTGACTGACCTCATGCTGCTGCTGCCATGCCCTCCCCACTGTGTCATTGTGCCACTCTGTAGCCTACTACTGTTTTGCCACCTCCAGAATGTGATTGTGCCACTGCCTGACATCATGCTGCTGCTGTCGTGACCTCCACTCTCTGTCATTGTGCCACTCTGTGGCCTACTCCTGTTTTGCCACCTCCAGAATGCCATTGTGCCACTGACTGACCTCATGCTGCTGCTGTGGCTGCTGTCGTGACCTCCGCTCTCTGTCATTGTGCCACTCTGTGGCCTACTCCTGTTTTAGCACCTCCAGAATTCATTGTGCCACTGCTGACCTCATGCTGCTGCTGTCGTGACCTCCACACCTGTGTCTTTGTGCCACTCTGTGGCCCACTACTGTTTTGCCACCTCCAGAATGTCATTGTGCCACTGTCTGACTCATTGCTGCTGCTGCTGCTGTAACCTCCACACTGTCTCATTGTGCCACTCTGTGGCCTACTCCTGTTTTAGCCACCTCCAGAATGTCATTGTGCCACTGCCTGACCTCATGCTGCTGCTGTCGTGACCTCCACACTGTGTCTTTGTGCCACTCTGTGGCGTCCTACTGTTTTGCCACCTCCAGAATGTCATTGTGCCACTGCCTGACCTCATGCTGCTGCTGTTTTGACCTCCAAACTGTGTCATTATGCCACTCTGTGGCCTTCTCCTGTTTTAGCCACCTCCAGAATATCATTGTGCTACTGCCTGACCTCATGCTACTGCTGCCGTGACCTCCACTCTCTGTCATTGTGCCACTCTGTGGCCTACTCCTGTTTTTGCAATCTCCAGAATGTCATTGTGCCACTGCCTGACCTCATGCTGCTGCTGCCGTGCCCTCCACACTGTGTCATTGTGCCACTCTGTGGCCTACTACTGTTTTGCCATCTCCAGAATGTGATTGTGCCACTGCCTGACCTCATGCTGCTGCAGTGACTGCTGGCGTGACCTACACTCTCTGTCATGGTGCCACTCTGTGGCCTACTCCGTTTAGCCACCCTCCAGAATGTCATTGTGCCCTGCCTGACCTCATGCTGCTGCTGTCGTGACCTCCACACTGTGTCTTTGTGCCACTCTGTGGCCTACTACTGTTTTGCACTCCAGATGTCATTGTGCACTGACTGACCTTATGCTGCTGCTGTGGCTGCTGTCATGACTCGCGCTCTCTGTCATTGTGCCACTCTGTGGGCCTACTCCTGTTTTAGCCATCTCCAGAAGGTCATTGTGCCACTGCCTGACCTCATGCTGCTGCTGTTGTGACCTCCACTCTCTGTTATTGTGCCACTCTGTGGCCTACTCCTGTTTTTGCCACCTCCAGAATGTCATTGTGCCACTGCCTGACTTCATGCTGCTGCTGGCGTGCCCTCCACACTGTGTCATTGTGCCACTTTGTGGCCTACTACTGTTTTGCCACCTCCAGAATGTGATTGTGCCACTGCCTGACCTTATGCTGCTGTGGCTGCTGTCGTGACCTCCACTCTCTGTCATTGTGCCACTCTGTGGCCTACTCCAGTTTTAGCCACCTCCAGAATGTCATTGTGCCACTGTCTGACCTCATGCTGCTGCTGCTGTGGCTGCTGCCGTAACCTCCATACTGTGTCATTGTGCCACTCTGTGGCCTACTACTGTTTTGTCACCTCCAGAATGTGATTGTGCCACTGCCTGACCTCATGCTGCTGCTGTGGCTGCTTTTGTGACTTCCACTCTCTGTCATTGTGCCACTCTGTGGCCTACTCCAGTTTTAGCCACCTCCAGAATGTCATTGTGCCACTGTCTGACCTCATGCTGCTGCTGTGGCTGCTGCCGTAACCTCCACACTGTGTCATTATGCCACTCTGTGGCCTATTACTGTTTTGCCACCTCCAGAATGTCTTTGTGCCACTCTCTGACCTCATGCTGCTGTGGCTGCAGCCGTCACCTCCACACTCTGTCACTAATGTTGCCACCTGAGCTCTCAGCTTGTTTTTTTCCAGCTTTGGCTAACATGACTTTATCAGGCAACATTCCCGCTTCAGTTTTTTGGTCAGTTTTGACCTCTTAAGTGACCAGGGAATTTTAGAGTGAAGCGATTCTAAGAGCGGCGGCAGTCATGTGCGTGTCATACTAAAACACAACATTGTAAGACCAAACCAAGCTCCCTCTGCATATTTAAGCATGGCACAACGTTCTACAGCACTCTGCAATAGCCGTTTTTTAACTCGATTCGTGCCGAAGTAATTCGGGACGAAGTAATTTTTGTCGGAAAATTCGGCGAAGTGACCGAACTGAATTTTTGAGAAATTCGCCCATCTCTAGCTACCACCACATGTGACTACTAATTGTACACAGGCTCTGCAGATTAATGTCACGGATGCTGGTAGTGGATCCGCTGGACCACCGCAAGCGATGGTGTAAGCCGTACCAGGGAGCAGAGTCTAAGTAGAACCCGGTTTTCACCAGAGCCCGCCGCAAAGCGGGATGGACTTGCTGCAGCGGAAAAAATTACCACGTCGCTTCCACTGGCGTGATTTGCTTGCAGCGGCATCCAAGGCAGTGCGTCGTACAAAATCATGAGACGTAAGCATAGTCGGGGACAGGCAGGAGGTCAGGGCAGGCAGCAGTCGTTCGTGGTCTGGGAATGGGAGCGTAACGGTTCGGTACACGGTAAGCAGAACTAGATGCAGGAATAGCTTTCTCTAAAGGCTGTAGGGCACTAAAGATCCGGCGGGGGTGTTCCGGAAGGAAGGAACTTATATAGGGTCAGCGACCAGCCTTATCCAATAATCGGCGCACTGGCCCTTTAAATCTAAGAGAGCCGGCGCGCGCGCGTCTAAGGAGCGGGGTCGCGCGCACCGGCCGGCAGGGAAGATGCGGAGACGCGGGAGCGGGGGCAGGTAAGGAATGCCATGCAGGGGAGCGAGTGTGCGCGGCCAGGGACACGAACTGCGGCGCCACTCTCCCCGGACGCCGGATGGGCCACAGCAGCACAGTACCCCCCGCCCCCCAGGCCTCCCCCTCTTTCTGGATCGGAGGAACCTCAACACGAGTCCGCGGTCCAAGATGTTCTCCTCCGGCTCCAAAGAATCCCTCACAATCAACATGAAAATGCCGTCTTCCGCTAATCAATTTCATAGCCAGGATTTCCTTAACCGCAAATATTTTGGAGGCTACGGCTTCAGGAGAGGGAGGGACGACTTTTCTGGAAAAACGGCTCAGCACAACAGGCTTCAGAAGAGATACATGAAAAGAATTTGGGATCCGCATGGTGGGTGGGAGCCAGAGCTTATAGGCCACAGGATTAATAAGCCTCAGCACCTCAAAGGGCCCCAGGAAGCGTGGCCCAAGCTTGTAACTGGGTATTTTCAGCCAGACGTATTTGGTGGACAGCCAGACCTTGTCTCCTGGCGCAAATGTCGGAGCAGGTCTCCTTTTCTTGTCCGCCTGAGTTTTCATGCGGACAGCCGCACGCTTTAGGGACCGACGAGTCTGCTCCCAAATGGCAGATATGTCGTGAGCCATGGTGTCCACTGAGAGAACCTCGGAGGGGAGGGCAGAGGGAGAGGAGGGCGGGGGTGCCGACCATAGACTACAAAGAAGGGAGACGCGCGAATTGTATGAGAATTCGGCCCAAGGTAGAAGACAAGACGAGAAGTCTAACTTAACCTGCAATCGGGAGTAAAGTGCACGCCAGAACTTCGACACAAACTGAACCCCACGATCAGACACGATGTGCCGGGGCAGACCGTGCAGGCGGAAAACATGTATACAGAAGAGAGAGCCAAGACGAGGTGCGGATGGTAACCCGGGTAGATGGACAAAGTGCGACATCTTTGAAAACCTATCAGTAATGACCCAAATCACGGGGGTTACCCGAAGAGGGGGGACGGTCCGGTGATAAAATCCATCGCCACATAGACCATGGAGAAACGGGGAAAGTCGGCAAGGGTTGCAGCGGGCCCGGGATGGACTGTGGCGGGGTATCTTATCCCGGGCACAAGTAGCACAGGCCTCCACAAAGTCTCTAGTAACTTTGGCCAGACCCGGCCACCAATAGAAATGAGAGATCAACTGATACGATCTTCGAGCCCCAGGATGTACAGCCATCAATGAGCAATGTCCCCAATTCAGGACCCTCCTGTGCAGAGACGGCCGAACGTAGGTCTTGCCAGGAGGTATCTGTTGAAGGAGGACTGGTGCCGCTTGAATCAAGCGTTCGGGAGGAATAATGTGTTGGGGCTGAAGCTCCTCTTCAGTGATGTCCGATGTGCGAGAGAGGGCATCCGCCCTGATGTTCTTTTCCGCTGGACGGAAGTGGATCCGGAGGTTGAATCGCGAGAAAAAAGAGGTATCAACGAGCCTGCCGAGGGTTAAGGCGCTGGGCCGACTGGAGGAAACTGGAGGTTCTTGTGATCCGTGAATACATTGAAAGGATGACGAGCTCCCTCCAGGAGATGATGCCACTCTTTCAGGGCCATCTTGATAGTGAGTAACTCCCGATCTCCAATAGCATAGTTTCTCTCAGCCGACGAGAAAGTCTTGGAAAAAGAACCCACAGGTGACGGTTTCCCGTTTGGGGCCCTTCTGAGTAAGGACTGCTAAGCACCCACCGAAGAGGCATCCCACCTCCAACGAGAAAGGCTTCTTGGGGTCAGGGCGTGACAAAATGGTGCGGAGGCAAGGGGCCCTCTTCAAAATTTAGAAAGCTTTTTCGGCCACTGGTGGCTAACACCTTGGATTAGCCCTCTTTTTAGTTAAATCCACGATTGGAGCCACCAGCGTAGAGAAGTGGGGGATAAACTGCCGATAATAATTGGCGAATCCCAGAAATCGTATGGCCCGAAGGTCAACAGGTCGTGGCCATTGCAAGATAGCAGATAGCTTAGCAGGGTCCATTTGCAGGCCTTGGTCGGAGACGATATAACCGAGGAAGGGCAGGCTGTACTGATGGAAGAAGCACTTCTCTAATTTGGCATACAGGCGATTGCTGCGAAGGCGTTGCAGGACCTGGTGCACCTGTGACTGATGGGTCCGGAGGTCAGGAGAAAAAAATAAGATGTCGTCCAGGTAAACAATGACGCACGTATACAGCAGGTCCCTGAAGACATCATTTACGAACTCCTGAAAGACCGCTTTAGCATAACACAGGCAGAAGGGCATCATCAGGTATTAAAAGTGACCATCTCGAGTATTAAAAGCAATCTTCCACTCATCACTCTCACGGATCCTGATGAGGTTGTATGCACCGCGTAGGTCCAGCTTGGAAAAGATCTTGGCTCCTTGTAGTCGGTCGAAGAGTTCCATGATTAGCGGCAAGGGATACCGGTTTTTCACGGTAATCTGGTTCAGACCCCCGATAGTCGATGCAGGGGCGGAGTGAACCATCCTTCTTCTGAACGAAGAAAAAAACGGCCCCGGCGGGTAAAGAGGAATTGCGTATAAAGCCTTTTTGCAGGTTCTCATGGATATAGTCCGACATGGCCTGGGTCTCGGGCCTAGACAACGGGTAGACCCTGCCCCGAGGAGGACTGGTCCCAGGGAGGAGGTCAATGGGACAGTCATAGGGGCGATGAGGTGGAAGAGATTCGGCCTGCTTCTCCGAAAAGACATCCGCGTAGTCCTGGTATTCGGCGGGAAGACCTGGCAGAGACCTGGTATGCCGTTGAGGAGGGGTGAGTCGCCCTGGCCGAGGGAGCGATATACAGCGACTGAGACAGTTGGATCTCCAGCGCAGAACCTCCCCGGTTTTCCAGTTGAGCGTAGGGGCGTGGAGCTGCAGCCACGGAAGCCCCAACAGGATCGCTGAGGACGACCGGGGAAGGACGTAAAAGGTGATCTTCTCCTTGTGTAAGGCCCCCACGTGGAGGGACAGTGGCTTGGTCACGTACCGGATAGCGTCACTAAGGAGCTCCCCACTAACGGAGGATATCACCAAAGGCTTCTCCAGGCAGGTCACCGGAAGACGATACTGGGATACCAGAGCGGCGTGGATAAAGTTCCCGGCGGAGCCGGAGTCCAGAAAAGCAGGCACTTGAAATACGAGTCCAGAACCATAACCAGTCGAGACCTCTACTTCCAATTAAAGAGAGGAAGAGTTCACACATAGGGACGCCTCTCCGTCATGACCTGTGTGCGGGAGTTTCTCTGCCGCTGAGGGCGATGCGGGCAGCCATTGCGAAAGTGATCCGGGCTGGCACAATAGAGGCACAATTTCTCTGCCCGACGGCGGGACAGTTCCTGTTCGGACAAATGAGCCCGGTCCACCTGCATGGGCTCTTCACTGGCCGGTAGAGGAGGTGGAAGCGGAGGTCTTTGGAATACCGGGGCCAGGCGGGGCAGTCGGCGTGGCCGGGTGAGATCACGTTCCTGGCGAAGCTCCTCTTGCCGCTCGGCGAAGCGAACATCAATACGAGTAGCCAGGTGGATCAATTCGCTTAAGGAAGACGGGATGAGCCACCAGAGCATTCTTAACCCTGCCGGACAGGCCCTTTTTAAAGGTGGCATACAGGGCGGCATTGTTCCAGGTCAGCTCCGACGTCAGGGTCCGAAACGGAACCACATAGTCCCCAACCGAGGAGTCACCCTGGCGAAGATTCAGTAGAGCGGTCTCTGCAGAGGATGCCCGTGCTGGCTCTTCAAAGACACTGCGGAACTCGGAGAGGAAAACCTGCAGGTCCGTAGTCACCGGATCATTCCTGTCCCAAAGAGGGGTAGCCCAAGCCAGAGCCTTCCCGGACAGTAGACTAACCACGAAGGCCACCTTCGAACGTTCAGTGGAGAATTGACCAGCCATTAATTCAATGTGCATAGAGCACTGGGTAATAAATCCCATGCAAAGTTTAGGGTCCCCTTCAAGCTTGGAGGGTAGAGGTAACCGAAGCTTGGAACCCTCGGATGCTGGCGGAGGCGTCGCCGCGGGAGGAGAGGTCGGAGGCTGTTGGTTAGCCAGGAGCTGCTGCAGCATGGCGGACAACTGATTCAGCTGCTGAGCTGGTTGCGCGAGTTGTTGTGACTGCTGAGCCACGAGTGCTTGGGAGGTCCATATCACCAGGGACAGGCACCGTGGCGGGATCCATGCCGGATCTTACTGTCACAGATGCTGGTAGTGGATCTGCTGGACCACCGCAAGCGATGGTGTAAGCCGTACCATGGAGCGGAGTCTTAGTAGAACCCGGTATTCACCAGAGCCCGCTGCAAAGCGGGATGGACTTGCTGCGGCGGGAAACTACCAGGTCGCTTCCACTGGCGTGACAGCTAAGGCAGTGCGTGGTACAAAATCGTGAGACGTAAGCGTAGTCAGGGACAGGCAGGAGGTGAGGGCAGGCGGCAGAGGTCGGGGAATGGGAGCGTAACGGTTCGGTACACGGTAAGCAGAACTAGATGCAGGAAATGCTTTCTCTAAAGGCTGTAGGGCACTAAAGATCCGACAGGGGCGTTCCAGAAGGAAGGAACTTATATAGGGTCAGTGACCAGCCTTACCCAATAATCAGCGCGCTGGCCCTTTAAATCTAAGAGAACCGGCGGGCGCGTGCCTAAGGAGTGGGGACGCGCGCACCGGCTGGCAGG
This sequence comes from Phyllomedusa bahiana, assembly GCA_025379985.1. Lineage (NCBI taxonomy): Eukaryota > Metazoa > Chordata > Amphibia > Anura > Hylidae > Phyllomedusa > Phyllomedusa bahiana. The sequence continues at coordinate 88,490 of JAODAL010011717.1, forward strand.
GAATTCGCAGAGACGTGGGAGCGTGGTCAGGTAAGGAATGCCGTGCAGGGGAGCGAGTGTGTGCGCGACCAGGGACACGAACCGCGGCACCACTCTCCCCGGACCGCCGGAGGGGCCGCAGCAGCACGAGTGCGCCCGCAGCCCGAGCGGGGGGCTGCGGACCCACTCATGACAATTAATAAATGATTTCACTGCAGTTATATTCAGTGACTCACAGGTGATGTCTTCTCTGATGAGAGTCGCTCACTTTCTTTATTCTTCTCCATCTGGCCCAGACCGCCATGATGACTTTTCCCAGCCACGACTCGTTTCTGCAGTATTTACCACACAAACATATTAAAATCCTTACTTTTTCAGCACCTATATGCTTTCCTACCTAATGGTGATCTATATAGGAAAGCATGGTGATGCTGCATCCTCCACAGCAACCCGCTTGCCTATGATGGGATATTTGGATGTCTATTGTGAGGAATGGGAAGTCACACATAATTTCTATATAGCTTCCCATTAGGTAAGGAGGTGTACAGCCCCCTCAAAGTAGGCCGGTAGACATATATACCAGCTCCACAGTATGTAGTTTAATATATAGGTCCCCCAGTAGGTAAGTAGGAAATGTATATAATGCTCCTCTGTAAGTAGATACAGTGGTGTGAAAAAGTATTTGCCCCTTGCTGATTTCTTAATCTTTTGGATGTTGTTCACACTTAATTTGTTTGGTAGATCACCATTAAATTTAAATATTAGACAAAGATAGCAAAGGTAAACACAAAATTTAGTTTTTTAAATGAAGTTCTACATTATTAAGAGAAAAAGTAATCAACACTTAGAGGGCCCTGTGTGTAAAGTAATTGCCCCTCCCCCTTAAAATATAAATTAACTGTGTTTTCTCATAACTTTGGGAGCTGAGTTCAATTTCCCTAGCCTCACCTAGGCCTGATTACTGCCCCACCTGTTCTCATGCAAGGAAACACTTAAATAGGAAATGCCTGACAAAGTAAAGTGGACCAAAAGATCATCAGAAGCTAGACATCAGGGGAGATCCAAAACAATTCAGTAACAAATGAGAAACAAAGTAATTGAGATCTATCAGTCTGGAAAAAGGTATAAAGCCATCTCTAAAGCTTTGGGACTCAAGAGAACCAAAGTGAGATCCATTATCCACAAATGGAGAAAACACAAGCCCAGGATAAAACTGTCTAGCAAGCAGATACCTTTCTGCCACACCAGTTCTTTCACTGCCCTGAAGACCACTTGCCTGGCACAATGTTTCCTCGTGGAACAGTTTTTCCTCCGTCTGTTCAAGAAACCCAGGCCATGTCAGCCTGCACCAAAGAAAACAGGCAAAAAGTCTTCATTTGCAAGCCCTCCTCTCCTGCTGACCATCTCTGGTGTTCCAGTTGTGGACTCCGGAGTACAAAAACATTTCTGTACCTGGCAAGATATCAGGTCTGCAGAAAGACCTTGGGAACCCGAGGAAATTGTCGAGGCCCCAGGCCTCATCTGGATATCTTGTCTTTGGCAGACTCAGAAAAGGAGAGGTCTCAAGAGAGTGGGGGATTACTGTCCTTGCTCGTGCCGTGGTCCTTGCTCTGGACCTTTAAGATGTGGATGAAAAAATTGAACGTCATTGCCAAATACCACTATAACAGGCTAATCTAGTTGTTCATTAGTTTTTGCCCCATAAAACTAACCAACTGGGGGCCAGCTCTTACTATACCACAAGATTGTTCTCCACTATAAATCAACATTGACTTAACTGGTGCTTACCACGTTTTAACAGTGAAGTGTTTGTTAAGTTACAATTGGGAAAATAAGGGGCCGGTCACACGGCACAGGATAAATACCAGTCGAAAAACCGTGCCGTGAGGACATGGCCTAATAGTAATAATTTTTATTTATAGAGTGCCAACATATTCCGCAGCACTTTATAATGCAGAGGATATAAGTACAGACAAAACTGAGCATTAAAAGCCCTACCCCTTCACATAGGCATGTTCATATTCCGTCCGAAAACCGGACAGAAGAATAAACATGTTGTCACGTCAAGGGAGGTACAGTGAGCCCTGACTGGAACCCAGCCCACTGTCCCTGCCTGCTTGACGTGCTGCCCTAGTCAGCAGACACCAACTGGGCGACAGTCCCTGCACTGCTAGAGTGCTGGGGCCGTGAGGAGGAAGAAAGGTCAGACAGTCTGGGTAAATACCAAATCAGGAACGCCAAGCCACAAATCAGAACCAGAGGGATAAACGTAAACAAGCCAAGGTCAAAACACGAACGGGAGCGAGATACAAAATCAGAAGACAAGCCGGGGTCAGGGGAACAAGCCGAGGTCAGGTACACAGGTAAGCAGAACAACAAAATAGCACAGGTAATAGGCAGCCAGGAAAATATCGCAGGCGCAGCACTCAGCTAGCAGGGAGTTTAAATGTGTTTCCCGGACACCGCCCCTGCAGCTGATTGGAGTGGCCTCCGGGTCCTCCCATTGGCTGGTGCGACACGCCCCCTGTCCGGAGTGCCTGGGCCGTTGTCACTCACAGAGCTGCCAGCAGCAAGTGTATCAGGGTTGGGGCGCAAATCAGCTGCTGCAGACTGTTGCTCCTCACAAGCTGAGCGCCGCTTAGCCCTGACACATGTTCTGTTTTTCCTGCCGCTGGTGGTCTAAAAAAATGCCAGGACCACTGCATGGATTTTCCATTAAGGGCCGTGTAAAAGTTTTTCAGCCAAGAACCAGCTGAAAAACCGTGCCGTGGGGACATGGCCTAATAGTAATAATTTTTATTTATATAGTGCCAACATATTCCGCAGCACTTTATAATGCAGAGGATATAAGTACAGACAAAACTGAGTATTATATAGAAACCAACTCATAAACAAATCAAACAAAAGGAGTGAGGCCCCTGCTCACAAGAACAATCTATGTGGAAGTAGGGGTGAGACAAATGGTGAGAAGTGCTGAATGTGCACAATGGTCCAGCCATCTTCCATAAATATGGATCATTGATAGTATTTAAAAATATTTTAAAACTAATACAAACCTATTTTAAACATAAAAAGTTAAAGTCAAAAGAGCAGTAAAATAAAAAATCATAATAAATCATCAATATAAACCTATGTGAAGACCTGCTGCAGACAAAGTGAACTTAACCAGGACTTGTTTAATAATAATTATATGTTAATTTTTTTCACATATAAAATGTCCAATAATTTTGAGACACAATTTTTATTTGGTAAATAAAATATGTAAAACAAAACAAAAAATTGAAGCTCCTTATTTATAACCTGAAAGATCTAACGCTTGAACATCACATGCAAAAAGATCACAAAAAATGTTCAATAAAGGGTTTTTTTACTATTTTCATCTATAGGCTGGTATTGTTAAAAGATTTTAAAAAAATCTTGAGTCATCCCTGAAGCCTCTGCCTCTGGGTTCCCAGCCAGTCCCCTACTGATGATGGCACATTCTTCATTCATGACACAGTGCAGGCAATGCTTGCATGTATGAAATTGGACCACTGAGGCTGGTGATTGAATGATAAATGTGACAATAAAAATGATCTTGGTAAAATATATACATTGTGTCCTGACATTGTATGAATGATATAGAAATTACAAAAACTTCAAACATCATCAGCATGTCTGGCTTTACCCTAAGTGTATCACAGGAATCATGTTCACCTGGATTTTTACTTTTATAGCCCTAGGCAGAGCTGTTTTTATGCTTTTCAGAGATCAGGGACACAAGCCCTCAAGATATATGTTCCTAGTCTCTTCTCCCCTCCCACATCAAAGACAAATTTTACATGCTAGGCCTATATAGGTTGGCTTAGTAGCATATTTCCCCTGGATGGATATTACTTTTTTAAAATTAAATTCAATGCTATAGACCATAAAAAAGAATACAGCTCTGATCAGATGCAGTTCACACGCAAAGTGTGACTGCAAAGTTTGTTGCCCAGGCATCTGAGGTTCCTTACTTTTCCAATATCCTTCCCTCTTTCTCAACACAAACTCCCCATCTTGGTGCATTGATAGGGTCATCCTGATGCTACCCATGATAATGAGTTGCAATGCCATACAGATAGTTTCTCTAAAAATAATAGTAAGACATAGATAGTGCCTGCTACGGTAATAAGTGCAACAGGACTCTTAAAAATAGCTGTGAAAAGCAAATAGTTCTCTGACAGAAACATTGCTCCAAAAATCCAAGGAAAAAAAAAAAAGTCTAGTTCTCACCTTACTCTTGTTCCATTTTGGGGTGCAGTGCAGATAGAAACAATGATGTGATGATGCCTGAGCCTTAGATTTTCCCTCTCATAAGCTACTGACTTAAAGTATCTTTGGCCGATAAGGGTGAATGATGGAGCAGGAGGCCGAAGGACCTGTGGCCCATGGTAGTAATCAACTATATCCAAGTCCTATGGATTTGTATACAATTGATTGTTGTATGGTCTTATATACATTCAGGGAGCCATATAAAAAAGAAAATCCAGGACATACTATATGCCCCAGATGACTCAGTTCTAATGATGTCAATGCCCTACAGAAAGAAGGATAATTATCAAAACTAGTGCAGGGTATAACTGAAGTAGTTGCCAATATGAGCTTTCATTCAGAAGTTTTCATAGGTAATAGACAACCGTTTATTTTTCCCTCGCACTAGTTCTGTAGTTTTAGGTGAACAGGAGAAACTGATTTTAAAATTTGGGATTGAAATAATTAATTCTTATCTACCTACCTATTATTGTCTGTATTATCCAGGAGTTTCCTAACAAAATTACCTCTCCTCTTTCTTAACTCCCAGGCTCCATTATAGACCTTGTCCTGTGAGCAGCAGAGCATGTGAGTGAAGGAGACTATAGAGTCTGGGATCTGCATTATTTAAGGACATCAGGATTGAGATCTACATTTGAAGGGGTTGTAAAGTACAATAACATTATAGTTAAATGGGGCCAGGTAGGAGACAAATAGAAAAAAGGTGGTTTTTAGCTCCTAGTCCACCACCGCTATAGCTGTGAGGCCACCCAGGAGCCGCTCCTCTTCACTTCCGCGTTCTTGGACTGACACACAGGAGAGACTCATGCTCCATTTACTTGCTATGCAGCGTGAGTCTCTTGAGTGTATTGGGCCAAGAACCTGGAAATGAAAAGGAGTGAATCCTGAGACGCTTCAGGGCTGCAGTGGTGGGAGACCTGGAAGTAAGCATGACTTTTTTTCTATTTTTCCCCGCCTAGCCCATTTTAACAATATTTTTATTAAACTGGAAGGCCCCTTTAATTTGGGGCTTTGTCTTGAGTAAATATTCTTTATTATCCAGTAACATTCTTGTCTAAGGGATAATCATTTTATTAATTGAAATGGCCACTACTACATGAGTAAACACAAAACCTGTGGTAGCACAAAGGGCAGTGCAATGAAAATAATAAGAAATTTGTTGAATGACATACAATTTTTATTATTTAATTTTATTTAATTTTCTTGGAGAAATATTGCTTTGAGGTAAATTTTTGTTTAGGTCTGGTCTGGGGTCTGAATTTATTTAGTGGTTTAGATTTGTAATTATTAGGGGGCAGTATTAATTTAGGGAGTCTGCTCTGGGGCTGTTTTTTATTTAGGGCGTCTGGTATAGATCTGTATTTAGGTGTTCTGTATTAGTTTTGAGTATCTGGTCTGAAGTCTAAATTTGTTAAGACATCTAATCTGGGTTGTGTATTCATTTTGAGGTATGATTAAGGAGGTCATATACACTAACTAGGAATTAACTCCTATAGGTAGGGGGCATTTTCTGTATAAACCCCCCTGATGTTACTTTTCAAAAGATGGAACTTATGTTTTTGGTAAATCTGTTCCATTGTTTGTGATCAGGAGATTATGAACAGAAAATGATTCCCAACTATACATACTTTGTTTTATTTGATATTAAAATAAATAAAACCGACTTTTTCTTATTCAATTGCCGATGGGCAGCACTTCAACCAGACAACACGTATAAAGTACATTATTTATAGTCATTAGTCACTCAGTCCGTGAACGAGAGACAAATGAAATGTTTAAGGACATTTTACTCACCTGTCGCTTCTGAGTAAATGACACTTTTTAAGTGATGGCCAGTCAAAACCGCAGGATCTATTAGAAGCCGCAAAATAAGTGTGGAGGGACACAGATGCCCAATAGAGACTCAAAGTGGCATCTATCAGACTTGTCACATCATCGCCAGCGGTAATAAAGGCATTCTTGTTTTATACCGCAGTGTCCATTGAGAGTAATAATTTTACACTATTCTGTAGATAAAACTGATATTGCTGCATTTATCACACAGTTTGATCTGGAATGGCCTAAAAGCATACAAAATCACTAGTTATTATTTCCGTTTTAATATGAAATTCTCATAAATTGATCTAGAAAAAGTTTATTTTTAACATAAAAAGGTATTAAACTTTTAGCAGTGGAAATAGCCCCATTACTCAGGGAAATAGCTGGGTGCCTAAGGTTCCTTTTACCACAAACAGCGGGAGTCAAATCAAAATGATTGGGTCGTCAACCTGTAACTTTAAACACAAATTCTATCTTGAATTCAGCAGTTTCCAGCATTCTGCTCTGGCCTGGGATAGGGGAGAAGTGCATTTTTAAAACTTTTTTGAAAATTATGGGGTTCATTGCGGTCATATCTGAAGTGTTATGCTGCAATTTCCTCAATACACAATATGGGCCACATGTATGAAAACTGTCTAGGTCTAAAACTCAATTTGGTCCCCATTGTAACCAATCAGAGCGCCCCTCTTATTTCATATAGTTCTCTGGAAAAATGAGAGGGACACTCTGATTGGTTGCTATGGGCAACAAAGTGAGTTTTAGACCTAGACAATATTCATACATGTGACCCTATGTGTTAAATTGTTGTAGTGAATTTCGTCTGTTGGGTTTATGGTTGTCAGGGACATACTAGGTCGTATCCACATGTGGTACACTAGATACAGGAGATAACTAATTGGCTAGCCTGCCTTGTCATTGATACCAGGAGGTTGGTGCCGGTACACTTATGCCCAGGAAACTCTTTCCATACTATAATAGGGCACAAGACTTTGCTCTACCCAAACTAGAGATAACGCTTTGACTTTATTCACAATAATGTTTGATCTCTTTGACCAGTGCATGAAAAATTAGGTAACTGTCTGAAGCTTGCTGTAGGAGGGAGACATCGCTGGGGCCTATAAAGGTGAATAATCTATAGATACTAGGTTTACCCCTCCACCAAACTAGAGCACTAGGGATGCATACATTAACCTCTTCCCTGCCCTGACCATGTTGATATTGTTTTTTCCTTGTTCCAGACTTTCTTGGATGATAACATGAATCCCAGCATTGACTTAAACCACTAGGAATCATTAAATGATCAAACACAAACTCATTGTCTATATCTTATATATATAAATCTATCTATCTATCTATCTATCTATTTATCTATCTATCTATCTATCACATCCCAGTGTATTCTGCTATATTAGTTTAATTCTATCCATGACTCCCTTCTGCCTACACTGCATAACACATAACACTGCATAACACATGGGTTATTTGACAGTACAAACCTAGTACATGATTTCCCCCAATGCAAACACAAGTATTTAATAGCTCTGAGATATTTCTGTTATTTATTGCCACATGCAGTGACCCAAAGGGTTTTCATCTTGCTCTTAATAACATGTACCAGGCATGTAAATGACTTTGATTTACATTTTATATTCATGTTTGTAGTGGAAAGTCTCTGTCTAGTAATTACTTTATGTGAAATCCATGTTTTAATTTCAAATGTGCATAAAACACAAATTACACATCATGTTATTGTTTGTTAATTCCGTATTCTTGGGAGAAATCTTTGGTGCGACATAATTATTCATACCGCACCGAATTCTCATAAGTGAATACGATTTTCATAGACTGTTATAAAAACCTCACTTCAGCATTGTTCAGTGGTTATTCTATACTTAATTACATAAAATGTAGGAGGAAATTATTGTCAAAATATTTACAATTCAATAATGTACAATCAAAGCCAAGTACAAGAAGGTTTATTATATTTTCTTTTCCCACATAGAGTTTACATGGGTTGATTTAAATTAGATAGAAGGGTCTTATTTTTTGAAAATGTCCATTCGATGTGTTGGCTATTACTGCCCTGCACTATTCTTTTTAGTATTGAGAACTTACTGATCTTTACAATGAAGAGACCCCAATTCCCATCACAGTCCTTTTCAAGTCGAAGGTAGCATCATCAACATTTAACCTCAAAAATCTTTCGTGCTCAGGACCCCATTGGTTTTTAGCTCACAGATCTGTCAGATGATTATGTCATTATGACATTGCTTTAACCCCTTACCATGGCTGAGATTTCCGTTTACGTTGGAATCTTTGCCCTTCACTTCGACCCTCGCTTACCTAGAACCATGACTTTTTTTGTTTTTCTGTCTACATAGACATAGGAAGGTTTTTTTGCAGGACAAGATGTGCTTTTTAATAGTACAATTTACCATACCATGTACTGGAAAAACCCAAATAATTCTTAGTGGTGTGAAACATGAAAAAAATGCAATTGTGCCATTCATACATGTTTTTCTTTTGCATCGAGCTTAAAGGGGATGTCTCACTACATTGATTCATCTTACCTCAGTTCTGTTTTCTTGGTTTCACTTTGAATTCAGGGGCGTGTTTACTGTCTTCCACTAGGCTGCAGTGGAAGCCAGGTCTGTAGGTATAGCAACTGGTGCTGGCAGCCTATCATGAGAGATCAAACAGGTCTGTAGCTATAGTGACCTGAGGAGCTGATGCAGCCCATAGAAGAGGGGATATCTAGGAATAGGTAGGACACTGCTAATGGACATGTATTGCAAAGTGACTTGTTTCTGAAAGATCTTTAACATAAAAAGCAATCCTTGTAGTGAGACAACCCCTTTAAAGCTTAGTATAAATTACATGTTATGGCTATTCTTCAGGATAGTACAATCCTGGTGCAAATGTATTACTGCTGTCTGTAAGAGTTGGTAAGGCGTGGTGCACCCTAATGGCAAATATGTCCAGAGAGCGCAACACGATTCAGACAAGGCACTGAGCACTGAGAACAGATTCTCCAGTTTCCTCCCTGGTAGACAAAGGCTCTGTGTTGAGTAAAAGTCCTTAGCTAGCTGTCCTTGTCTGTCTCTCAGAAGGCCGGTTTTCTGGCTGAAGCACTGGAGTCCCCAAGTCTGTGGCTATGGGCTCTGAATTCTAGCTTTTCATATAGTTTCTAGATGATCTAGAATCTTCTAATGGGAAGGGTGGAGCAGAGAAGCACAACCCTTACAACAATATTGTTACAATTTCAGTCTCATACATTTGTATAGAGTTTCCATTCTGATCTAAGGGAATGACTCAGCATCTTTTCCAGACGGTGCATAGGAGACTGAGATATTCCCTCCAAAACTCAACTGTGCATCTTCTAGCAAAATGGAAAGCTACCAACTTTTCAGTCCATAGGTAACAAGTCTCAGAGTCTCTTAGGGGGACATATATGAACGGGGCTGCACCAGAAGTCTGGTGTCTATTCAGTCTGAGATCTAGCTCAGCCCCATTTGCTAAAAGGGGTTTACCTGAGTCTGAGTTGTCATTTCTGCGCTAGAATGGGCCTGATTTATGACCCACAGTAGAACAGGTTCATAGATTCAGGCGCATTCTACACTATTATTATGCGCATAAAAATTGGCATCTAAGCGCCAAAAATCATACATGTCACCCTTAGTATCAGCTGGCTACGTGTTAACCCTTTTTACAGTGTAGATGATAAATGTGCAAATAGTGCAAATAAACAGAACATAGTGTAATAAACAATTGAAACTGAGTTTAACAATATAAAACAGTATAGGAGTGCATAACAGTATAAACCATGGTACCAATATAGTAAGGTGCTGATGGCTTTACATAGTAGCAATAGGGTGAATGAATATAGTCCAAAGTACTCCTGTTCTGGGACACTATACTGGCTATACCAAATCTTTAAAGTTTTAGTTATGTTTCAGTATATTTTTAAAAAAATCTAAACTTTTACTTTTTACATTTTTTGTTGCAGTGCCATTTTCTGTGATGAATAACTTGTTTATGTTTCCATCTATAAACCTGAATGAGGTACCCTTTCGACATACATGCAAAA